>JAECUM010000102.1:0-292517 GCA_016617855.1 Megalonaias nervosa
CCCTCAACGTGGATTTGTACGTGAACAATTGCAAGTAATTCCTGAGGATACGCAATTACCACCAAGCTCAGTTTTGTAAACGTCCAGAACCTCGACGTCGATTACACTCAAGACAGGTCAGCATCACATTATCACGTGTATGACTGAGATCACTATTAATTCTGTCTACGGTAAATTGTCTTGGATTAAAACACTGCCATGACATATTACAGTTGCAACTTGCGCAATGATTATTCTGTTGTTGTTTTAGTTTTATAATAAATTCAGCATCAAGATCAAAGTCACGCTTATTTTTTTTGTCACACTTTTTATAGCTGACTAATTTTTATTGATATCGATATTGTTAGTTATTTCTTCAGTTATTACGTAATCTACAATAACCCTACGCAGCTGCGATATTCTCCTAACTCGAGATACGGCGAGATAGACTAAATTCGACCATTCGATACGATCATCTACAATCCAGATTCTAGTATCAGTTATAGTTAATCCTTGCGACGAATGAATCGTTATAGCGTATCCTAACGTCCATGGCGATTTATCCATGTTCAACGCGCTCTCAACAACATCAACAACAACCAACACGATATCATTCAAGACAAGATTCTGTACCCTCGGTGGAACCAAGGCACCTGGTATTTCAACATCAATATTTTGTCGTCGAGTATCTGATGGGCGATAACACAAAGGTACAGGTAGATCCGGAAACTTTTCTTTATGTAACGTAAATAATTTCTTTTGTAGTTCATCACGAACTATCTTTCTACTGGCGACTATCAAATCAACAGGTCTCCATAAAGTCCAAAATTCATTCATAGAAGTTTCTGCAATTACTTTACGCAGAATCTCGCATTGTATTTGATCTGGCTGAAGTCTGATTAATCTTTTAAGCTCTTTTAGCGGTTCATAAATAGCTCTATGGTCATCATGTATTTCTTCGTAATAATCTACAAATGTTTTCAGCCATTCATGTGGAGACTGTCCAACAAAGGGTGGTGGTTGACCATTATCGCCACACATAATCACAGCAGTATTCTTTGTCAATAACCATTCAAGAAATGTTTTTAGTGTTTCTAACGACACCGTGTATATCTCGTCCCATATAATATATTTAGGTATATATTTTTCACCCATTCGCTCAGGAGTCCACGTGTCTCCGCACCATCTAAAGAAACTGTGATATGTACATGATTTTACTCCTCGTTGCTTTATTTCTCTAGCAAGTTTATGTGTAGGTGTTAAAACAATTATATCTGATGTATTATTTATAAATAAGTTAATCGCACGAGTTGTTTTACCTGAACCACCACACCCATTAAGATAAACGGTTTTATGTCTAGATACAGGATCGTACACAAATGGTGCAGATGACTTTGATATTTGATTATTATTTTTGTAATATGTCTCCGCAATTTCAACATCGGCAGATTCAGAATAACTAAGTATATTTTCTTGTTTTATCCTCCATGCCCCCCATTCACCATTACCGAGTTGTAATAAATCTTTATATTTTTTGTGTACATAAAACGAATCCGTAGCGACTCTAACAGCGTAACGAGGAAATTTATTTATCATCGATAGTAGATTTATCGAAACGTACGCTAACATCGAAGATCTTAAATGAGTAAACTGTGGTGAGTCGCCATCAAGATAGCTCACAATGGTACATAGTTTTGTTCCATCTGATAAATAAGCATTACATCTGTTTATAAACGTATTTTCTCCGTTGTATCAGCGATTATAAAATCTAGTTCAGCATCGTCCATAATCAATCTTGTACACGTTCGTTTATGATCATGTGATCTTCCTTGAGTAAACTTACCGATTATTTTTCTGCCGAGATCTTTTGTAAGTTTTTCATCGTACTCGTTCCTGCATTTATTTATTTTAATGACATGATCTTCATCAATATCAGGGAATTCTTTTCTGGTATCATCGATATTAAATCTGTCCGGTTCTGGTAACCAAACTTGCTTCTGTGAACTATATGATATAATCGCTTCAGTTACTCTCAACGATATTAAAAATCCAACATCAAGCATATATCGCAATAGTACTATCGGAACCCAACGTCGCTCTGAAAAATGTTTTCCGAACCAAATATAAGTAATCGCATGGAGATCTTCTCTAAACTCGAATGATTCTACGTGAGTAAATCCTGTTAAGTCAAAATCTGGTAAGGGTCCGTTTATTGCAACCCTGGTCATGTCATGTGTAGGATGTCCGAATCTCTTAAAGTATTTAGAACATGCTCCATATCCAAGAAAACTCCCAGGATAACATGCTACCATATCAACCGAGATAACATCATTGTAATCGTATTTGGTGTTCCATAATCCACCGTGCCCATATTCTATACAACTTTTCTTGACATCTTCAAGAAATTCCGATCGTGTCGTTTTCCATGAATTTCTCTCCTGAGCGAAATGAGCAGCGACCGACGGAACAGTAAAACAGTTATTCAATAATTGTCTAACTATGACATCATCAGAGGTATATTCACGCCAAAGGCGTTGCGCAAGATGTTCCATTTCCTCATGGAGAGATTCTGTACGATAGATATCACCATTGGGTCGTACAAATTGATCATAATGATTATACTCAGAACTCTGAAATAACCAAACAGAAACAGGATCGGTTTTACTAATATTTTTAATAAAATCAAAGATATCACCGTCATAAAATTTAACCGTTCTATCTCGTGGAAATATCGTTACAGCAGCAGTCCATGCGTGCGCGTTATGATCAATAATATCTATCGGAGTTCCATTTTTTATATACTTCGGTTTGTACAAAATCTCTCCGGTTAACGTTTTCACTGCTATTGGAAATCTTAATTTTTTCTCTAGCTCAGCAACGTCGCTGATAGACGCTCCGGTATCTTTAACCGACTCTGCCCAGTCATTTATTTTTTTAAGTCTTAAATCAGTTAAACCATTACCACGTATCGCGTTTGTAAAATGTTCTGTAACTCGTTCAGCTACACAGTTTATTCTTGATATTTTCATTGGCTTGAGATCTGCAACATTAGGTTTTATCATTCAGCGGAAATATTCCATAGACAACCGCAGTTACAGGGTACGATTTCTCATAATACGGTTTATCAATGCCAGTAAGTATTCCAGGTTTGGATCTGTTATTTAAGAAAACAATATTACCCCCGGACTGCACACGGACTGGATCACGCTTATCACGAATAATCCAGATATCATCATCTGTCTCTACAATAAATTTTATTAAAATGAAATATTTTTGATTATCAAGGTGATTAATAATTACTTTTCCTCGTTTGTCGTTCATCATATTAACGATATGTCCTATCCTGAATGTTGACCATGCATGAACTGTACCATCGTCACGAAATTCCTTCTTGGCCTCACGGATACGTTTAGTTATATCCACATTCGTTAAAGCTAGATCTTGCATCGAAATACTAAGTTTATACTCAGGTAGTCTGTCAAGATCGAATCTGGTTGCGTAGGGTTCAATCATGGATAATTCTTCCATATTATAATTAAGGCAAATATATATTTAATTGAACATTAATCTTTTGTATATGATTCAACCAAATCACTGCCACTGGTTAAAAATCGGTTATACATCTCCGTGTAACAGAACATGCGTGAATGAACACTGTAGTTATCATATGCAATGCGTCAGAAATGGGAGTCTAGGACCAAAACCGTGCATTGTTTGTAGCGCTGGAGTGCGAGGAAAGACTCAACTGTGTGCGCAATGCGGCGGTAAAAAATACAGAGAGTTGAAACGATATTACGATAAAAAATATAACGCTGACTCTCCTATAAAAACCGAAGAAGATTATTTGGCTAGATTTTCAAAAAACAATGATTTAGACAAATAAATATTATATATATATAAATGGAACAAAATGAGTTTGTGTCACATCCAATCCTTACCAATTATGAAGCATCTCGTGATGGCGTGATTAGAAACTGCAGATTAAAAAAAACAGTCGGTAGTATTGATAATAATGGTTATCTTAGATTTAATACCAAAGGAAATAAAAATTATCGATCACATAGATTTACCTACGAGTGTTATTTTGGAATAATCAAAGATGGGTATGTGGTTGACCACATTAATGGTGATAAGCTTAATAATTCGATTTCCAATTTACGAGTTACTACACAGAGTCAAAATTGTAAATCTGGAAACACAGGAAGGTGTAAATCATTCGGAAAGAGAGCTATTAAATCCGTAAATGCAGATGGTGAAGAAATTGTGTTCAAGTCAATTAATTCTGCTGCCAAATATTTTGACATAGTACCACCTTCAGTACAATACGCGGCAGAAAATATACAAAAATCTGCCTTTTCCAAAAGATTTCTGCAAAAAATTAGGTTTCAATACGTTTCGTCTACCGTATTTTTAATATTACCAAATAATTTAGCACTCCGTCAAGCATAATGATCGTAGTTATCTGTTTACACGAGTTAATGTCAAAAGCTATCCTGATTGTCCATACTTGTCAATATGTGTAGGTTGCATTATACTAAGCATAATGTTAATTTTCCCAAGGATTTTGTTTAGCTATTATCACAGTCAAGGGTCCATCATTATCGCTGTCATTTTCACTCGTATTTTCACTCGTATTTTCACAGTGTTCTCTTAACTGTCTTATACGAAAGTTCATGATCTTTTTCTGTTCGTATCCATGAGATAATTCTAGCTTGATTTTGTCAATAGCGTTTGAGAGAGGCACAAACAATTTTACCTGATCATCAGTGACAGTTGCCAGTGACTTTAACATTCCTTGTTGGATAATTTTCATAAACCTGTAATCAGCGGATAGCGTGAATCTGTTCTCGTTTTTTCGTTGTTGTAATGAGTAAAAATCACATAGAATCTTTTCAGTATTAAGATAATCAGATACATTGATACCGTTATGTTGTAATTTTTTAATCGCAGAAACAATGACATTGATATTTTCAAAATTCATTATATAATAAGTGTTTATTTAATATAAAAATAAACAAAAATATACAGCGCTGGGTGACATTAGGTCTACCATTCCATAGTTGTATCAGATAAACCTAATGAGGTTCCGAATCCTTGTTAGACATTTACCCCCCAAGAGACCCCTAAATATCCGTAACCGAAACTTTAGAGGCTCAGAGGGTTGTCTATACGTGTTATTTGTTTACCCCCGAAAGAATTCCTAAATATCCGTAACCGAAACTCTAGGAACTCAGAGGGTTGTTTATACACGTGTAGGTCTTATTTTAGTGACCAATCAGATTCTGTTTATTGCCTTACAAGAACTCCTAGATATCCGTAACCGAAACTCTAAGAACGCAAAGGCTGATTGGTCTTTGTGACCTGGAATCTCATTAGGTTTATTTTTAGTTTTGCGATTGTGTCTTTTGGAATGGCCCTTGTGTGGGGTATCCCTTTAGTGATGTCACAAGGTCTCGACCTCATATCACCCCCCGCTGTATATTTTTGATGAGATGATATGATGATGATGATGATGAGATGATATGATGAAATGCCGTCTTCACGCCAGCACACCAACCCATAACGATCAACCAATGGGTGATTCACAAAAGTGAATCCACCACGTGTTGACGTAGTGGATTGGTGTACTCTGAAGACGGGGGGGGGGGCTGGAGCCCCCAATAAATTATAAATCTTGGCCTAAAATCGCCTTCCGCAGACAATTTGTCTTTCTCGGGTTTCGAACCACGACCCTCCGGATGAGAGTTTCTACGCGCTATCAACTGAGCTATCGGACCTTGTTATAAATACATATTGAAAAAGTTAGTATGTGTTTACCAATAGCCTATTTCCTAAAAACTACAATGTTCTTAACAAAAACCACAGTTTTCTGTGTAAAATGGAATTTTATATTTCTAGTTTCCAAAAAATATATATAATTCTATATAACATTGAGTCTATGCGTAAGCCGTAACCAAGGATATTTAGTCATAGCAGATGTTCCTAAAATAACTTTACGCGGTAACAGCCGTTATGGAATAATCAATATGCAGCCACAGCCTTCTAGATAATAGATTTCGATTGTGCGCGAATTTTATGTAAACAAAAGAATACAGTATTATAGACATCCGGATATTTTTTTTTGTTATGATAAAAACGTATTATGATAACGCTCTATGAGCGTACATACAGGTTTATATTTAGTTCTTCATTTCTTGTGTCCAGAATGCCACTGTTTTGGTCTGTAAGTTTAAAGTGTATCCTTGATAATAATGGATTATGACCTCGCAGGTACACGGGGTTAATTGGTTCTGATACAATTAACCAACCGGGAGGTGCCAACGGGCTAAAACTAAATAATATGTACCCTTGCTGGGCCTGGCTAGACTTAGAAAGATCTACCTGATAGCTACCTTCAATAACATCACATACCAGATTGACTGCAATTGTTGTTATATTTACAATGCCAGGTGATATATGACGTCCGGCACCAAAGGGATTGTTATTGTGTTTTAGTATAACCGGTGGTGGGGATATTTTTCTCCATGATTCAATTACTCCCGGATAATATTCTTCAATAAGATCATTTAATGATTTCTTCATTTCAGCGTTATTTAAATCTGGTATAATGAGTGTTTGTAAATCTTTTTCTGTTATTTTATAATGATCAAGAAATACTTGTTTAGATTCTGGATTTGTGTAACGATTTCCATCGAATTTAGTCGCAGTGTTTATAATACTTCGATTGACGATGTATAAATCGAGTAATATCCCATTTAAGTGTTTTATTGACTCGATTATTTGCTGCTTTACACTTTCATTATAATGTTGTGATAATGAAATAAGTAAATTTCTTAAATCATTAAACGTTTTATCGTATTCAGGTTTAAGAGTATCCAAAAAATGTTTAATAAATCTTACATCAACAGTATAGAAACTAATCTTCGTCTTGGTGTCTGTGTTAACAATAAATAATGCTTTATTCAACTTGGGGATCCTTTTACCGTCAAAATCGGTAAAGTAATATATATCGTCGTTTGGAAATCCAAATCTTGTATTACTCCATGGTTGTTTTCCTCGATATTCTGGATCTTTAATGAATTTTTCTTCACTCGTTTTAAATTCTTCTATTTTTGGTTCTGAAACTCCATTATAAACAGGTGCAACTTCAGGCCATCCTAACACGGATCTAATCGAACTTTGATAAATATCTACGAGGTAATCAGGAGAATTTATTTCAATCACCGCTGATAGTGTTCGTTCATGAACAGTGATCGCTATTTTAGATTCTTTCCCTGTGATAGATTTAATTCTGCGTTGGAATTCATTATTAATCTGTTCTATTTGATAACTGCCTGTTGAAATTCCAACAACTTGCCAATCAGGTGTTCCATCTGGTTTATTTTTATTCGCAAATACCAGTGAATTATTTGGTTGTTGTCCACCAAACGGTTTTGACCTGATATTAGGCCAGCTAAGATAAACACGTAATTGCGCTAATGCTATTTCCTTTGCTGGAATTGCAGTCGGAAAGTTAACGCTAAATTCAGGATTGGTTGAACTTAATGATATCATAGTAGTTTTTGACGGCGTTGTATTAGCTACGATCTGCTGAAGTAATTCTAACGATGACATCATTATTATCGTTATTATTTAATTCTCCGTCTCTCCGTTATTGTCACTAGCGATTATGAATGCTTCATCGTAGGTTTTCATTATCGTTACGAACTCCTCATCGGATATTTTACCATCACTGAGATACGCTGAAATATACGAGCATAATTTACTGTAGGCGGTTGTTGCTGTGTGCAATTTCATTATGTACTCGTTTAGTTTATCATTCGTACACGTAGATATTTTCTTAGCGATAATACTGAAAATACCTGCACATGTTGTTGCCGTTGAAACTATAATTGTTACAACTGCAGGCGCTGTCATCGTTATTGTTGATAGTGATAATCCAGTTCCAGCAATAACAGCAGAAACCGAGTATACCATTATATCAATAACAACCATACGTCGACGATCTTTTTTTACCTTTATCGTGTAATCGTCGATGAAATTTTTTAGTTTGGTTTGACACTCACATACTTGAGTGTAACTAATTGAGGAGTTTCACATACAAATTCCAAGCACCACCAGTATAACGCTCTGGTTAAATTTTTATCAGATGCTTCCAGCAGAAATGTTTCTTCCGCATCTTTATTTATTATGACGGATACAACTCCAGAAAAAGTATCGATTGATTGACGCCATGGAAATGTAGTAAATATACTGAATTTTGCTATGCTAAATATAGACAGCCTGTATACACCAGTAATTTCTGCGGTGTGTTTGAGATTATTATCTTGCAGTGTCCATATTCCTAATCCTGATGCTACTGTGTATACTACGTTGAAGATCTGCTTGTGAGGCATTCCAGCAAGTAACTTTGTTACTAGATTCGTTTTGTCAATGATATTAGGAATTCCACTAACAATATCGTTGATTTTCATGTTAATGTCGGTAAGTTTTATGTCAACGACTGGTGGACTTCCAAAAAAGTCATTAATAGATCTGTTTACATTTCTACGAAAATTTAGAAATGTTTGTACATGATTAATATATTCAGTTCTAAATGCAGCAATTCCATCATTGATTGTCGTTAACGAAGTCGTTATTGGAATTTCCCTATCGTCGACGTATTTCTTCGTTGCGGCGCCAAAATCTGTTTCTGGTGTTCTGAGATTATTAATACCATTATTATTCATGTCGAGAAATGCACGCATTATACCACCGCGCACTGACACGTACTTGGATTCTTGATCATCGACGTATTTTTTTGTTGCTGCGTCTGTATCTGCGATTGGATCTCCAAGATGTGTAATTTTTCTTCTTGACATAATAATGTCACCGGTAAATGCATCACCAGTTTTCTTAACATAGTCGTTAACTGATTTACCGGAATCCTGTATTCTACCTTGATCAGTAAAAGTAACGATATTATTAACAACCGCGGTGGGAATTCGTATAAGTACATCTGGTAGTTGTATGTTACTCGTTTTTAATCGTCCTTGTTAGTCCTGAAAAACGACGACTTCATTTTGATCCACACTTGTGATATTTAATAAATCATCGATTTCATTTCTGAGCTGATCAAGAGCTGCATATTTAGATAAATCGATCTTCTCCTTATCTTTGCGAGTAGATCTTCCATAAATATCTACCATTATATTTACTGATATCTGTTTAAGTGTTATGACGTAGTGTAGTGAACGCGTGCACGACTTTATGAGGCGGTGCTGTTGACTTTGATATAGCATCAAGCACAGCGAGGGTTTCACGACCGCATATTGGAGGATCAGTTATTTTTTGTGTTGGTAGTGTTGAATACCAGATTGGAATATCACCGGTAACGTACTTTAAAAATTCTTTTGGTGGTGCTAATCCATACGAATCGAAATAAATAATTCCACGTGGATCAATTGCATATCCTACCCAGTGCGTGACTGGGCCAGAGTTTTTATCGAGATTAATGATACCGGTTTCAATATTGTTTGGGTTTTTTGGCAATTGATCGCGCATAAAAACACCTCTGAAGTTTTTTATTTTTAGTTGCTTAGCAGCATTAAGTAAATCAAAATTGGACATGGGTGATATTAGTAAACTGTCCCGGAAAGTCTTAGACCCTTTCCGTACCACGAATACGGGGTCCCTGGTAATCTTAGACCCTTTCCGTACCACGAATACGAGGTTCCTGGTAGTCTTAGACCTTTTCCCTTTTTTTTGATTCCTTGTCCGGTTGCTTTCTTTAACGCCATTCCAGCAGCTGTTCCAACAGCACCTAGCGCAGCTGCTTTTGCAACAGCTGGGGCTGCAGCTGCTATTAAAGCTGGTATAGCTGCAAGAAGTGGAAATATACCACCCGATTTAGCAATGTTTTTGATGGCTCACGCAGAAAGATTAAGTTTGACGCCTTTATTTGATTTTTTAGCGTCATTGAAGTTTTTAAACTGACGCTCGGTCAACGATAGTTTATTTGCACCGGTCATCTGTTCTCGTTTTAGCGATATTTTTATTCCATAGTTATTTTTTGATGCTGATTGCAGCTTTTTAATCTGACCAGGAGTCAGACTCACACTAACGTGATGATATGACATTATTAATATTATGTACTATCTAATTACATGTTTATTTACATATTTTCTACTGGGGCATCAATAACTCTCATTCGTCCACCAACACCTTCGAGTAACATCGATTTATCGCTGAGTATAACAGCAATTGCTCTGTAATTAGCAGTAACTCCTCGAATCACACGAGCTCGAAAATGAATATCTACAACAGATTGTCTTGTTAAATCTAAATGTTCTAGAGAAAAGTAATAAATCGGATACAGCGATGTAAAATCTAGCTGCGATATTTGTAAACCAGTATCAATATTTTGATCACGTCCCATGAACGACATTAATCGATGATAAGCCCGTGCTACATGATTTTGATCGAAATTTAACAAAATGTCCTCGGATGGTTCTTGATGTCCATTTATCCTTAATGAAACCTCAGAAACACCGAGTTTATCAAATATCATTATATTTTGTGTTTGATTATTTATTCGTGCAGTATTTTGAAGCGCAATAAATATGTGTCGCGGTGCAGAAACACCTTGCTGTGATGCTATTTGCCACGTAAATAAACCATTAATATTACTCTGGATAGCATCTGTGGTCATCGTTAACCATGATAACGTTGATTTACCACCTTGACTCATAAAAGATAGTAACCGATCTTCTTCAGATATTGTTGGAGTCATCACTGGCATCCACAGGGAAAGTTTTGTTAGTATTACTTTACCATGAAGTGCTCTGGTTGCATTATCATCAGCTCCCTCAACGTGCCACATTGCATCATTATCATCGCTTTTTCGCACAAGTACAACCGTATGTTTGGCTCCAAAAATAACTTTTCTAACATTTCTACAGAATCCCAAAGATGTGTGACAGTGGAATCACACAAGAAAATGATTTCCTATTACCCTTTAACATTGCTCGACGTGCTGTAAATCCTAAAGTTGAAATTTGGATTAATACTGTGCAATAACGGAAAATCAGCAGCAGGCCGGTCTATCATTCCAGCTGGTTGTGGATCTAATGCAGTAGCACGCGCTGTTTGTACTAAATTGTGTTGTCTACTGTCAGGGTGGTCAGAAGTATCTTTTGAGAACATCATTGATGGACCAGCTGATCTTGAGTAATCGTCGCTATATCTTGCAAGACCCAATATCGTCGTGGCAACGTCGACGTCTTTCTGAATTGATTCAATATTTTTTTCCGTCAATCATGTACGTAGCGCTATCAAATAACGCCATAATACCATTATTAACAAAACCAGTTCTAACCTCAGCGGCGTACTCGGTATTATCTGTCTTTATAATTTCACCTTCAACTTCGATAAATGCTTCAGCGGGTAAGAAATATCTACTTGTATCTTGAACTTGTAGTTCAATTCGTCCACGCTGATCTGGAATTCGTGTGTCGTAAGAATAATACTGATAATCGCGCACAGACTCATCTTTGAGTACTGGTGCATCCATGTCAAACGCGGGGTCAGATATGCGCTTAAACATCTTTATTATTATCGTCTTCGTCTAACTCGAAGACCACTTCCTGCTATCAGACTAGCGGTTATATTTTTTTTCTTTTCCGACATCGGGATATCAGCTAACTCCGCTAGTTTTTGATTAGCGGCTTGATTTATTATTTTACTTACACTTGCGGGCATCACTTCAGTGCTGGTCAATTTCACAGGTTGAGGTCGGGTCGCTTGTGGTCTGCGTATTAATCGTGCTAGTCTATCTTTGATTGCTGAGAATGCTTTGCTAGCAATATTACCAACAGCGCCTATACCTTTTTCACGAACAACATCAATAGCTTTCATTCCTAGTTGCTTTGCAATCGGTATTGCTTTTGGGGCTATTCTTCTAAACAGACCTTGAACAACATCACCTAATCCATCTCCGTAGGTCGTTTTGTATACTGGTAATCGAGAGTTTATTACCCTGACCATGGTAGGTCCACGAGTATTGTGTATAATCATTTTATTATTAAGTGACTTTATAACTAATTACATACTTAATCACTATGACAATCATCGACGATTTCATTAATGAGAGACCGATATACATTAATATCCATGATACCGCCTGTAAATAATCGTTTGCAAATATCAGCTGCTTCATTAATGATTTCTGATGAATTATTACCAGCTCGTTTTCCTCCAATGAGAATTTCTAGTCGATCGACATCAGCAAGGACATTATTGGGACAAGTAATAAGACCACTTCCTATACCACTTCCAGTTGCGCCAGGAGAGGTGTCTGACGGCCAATATTCTTCTTCTTCCTCAATTTTTGTTTGGATTGGTTGTTGCCGTGTTTGTGATTTTGGAGATAGAATTGGTTTTCGTGATTTTGGTGGTGCTTGTAATTGTTTCGTTTTTTCTTGTCGTTCTTGTTCTCGTTGTTGTTGTTGTTGTTGATATTGTTGTTGTTGATATTGTTGTTGATATTGTTGTATTTGCTGTTGTTCTGGCGGTAATTGCATGAAGGTAATATAATTATCTATTGTATGAATATACTCAATATATTTTGGATCACTATTTCTAGCCTGATCAACGTCATAGTGTATGCGAAATATCCATTTGTACCAATTATCACGACCTATAGGTTTATCAGCATATTCAGATTTTAAATAATGTTTTCGATCATTGAAACTTTTCACAACAATCACAGCTAAATCTCCTGGATTTTTAATATTTTTAATATAATCAATAGCACCTTCGATAAATTTGTCATTTATGTTAATTCTTTCTTCTTGTTCTGGTAGACGTTCCTTTATATCACCTATTTCAGCACCTTCAGGTTGATCTTCATCCTCAGGTATTTCCGGGACTGGCATCGCAGCAGCTATTTCGGCTGGAAGTTCACGTAAAATTTCTTTTGTCTTTTTTGTTCTTCTTGCTATTTTTCCAGTTGCTTCAGCGGTTTTCTCTAACACAGGTAGAATACCTTTAGTGGTCTCAGTGATAGGTTTAAATAATTTTTTTGTATCCTCTTCAAATTCAACTTGAGATTCCTGACGCGATTGTAGTTGTTGCTTAACAGAATCACGAACAGGTAGATATTTTTTAATTGCCTCTAGTCGCTCTCGAGCTAATTTAGCTGAGTGTGGTTCTTCAATACTCATTTTTGATAATATCTATAATGGCTGTTTAATTTATAGCAGCAGAGAGGGTGGACGACATACGAGTAGTGACCAGCACGTGAAAAAATCAGAAAAAAATCTGGTCAATTAGAGAAGTTTTTATTATTAAGACAAAAACTTTTTTTTCAACCTTCGTAAGAACCCTTAATTTCAAAAAATAAGGTCTCTACAGTTAAGCCAAAAAAGTTGTAGGGTCCACCCTCTCTGCTGCTTCCTGTATACTAAATAAGAGCTGGATGCGGGTGCATCTTGCTGTTTCGTTTAACTTGGGGATTGGTACAATGGTTGGCTTGGAAGTACATATAGTTCCATATATTCTGAACTTAAGGATGCTAGCTTAGAAAATATAAAAAGCACATTTTTACCACATAGCAAATGAAACACTTCTAGTTAACCATGTATAAGTATGTTGTTTAAAAACAATTACGATCAGTCGGGGAAAACAAATCGTGCTATACTTTATTCTGTTCTACTATTTATAGAGAAGAAAACCATATGAGCAAATAAATTAATAAACGCATACAAGACCAAAAAAAAAAAAAAAAATTTATCAAATATCGCACTTTTTTAAGAGAAACAATATATTTGGGCAATTTGATTAGATTTTTGGTAAATACAGGGTGAAATTTGAAACTAGGAAAGACAGACGAAGGATGTACGACATACTTTTGAGCTATTTAGCAGCAGGGAGGGTGAACCCTACAACTTTTTCCGAGAGTCCGTTAGCAAAAATAAAGGTTCCTACGAAAGGCGAAATTAAGCTCAATAACGCTAAACCGAATCCGCTAACCGAATATATTTCAAATACAAAAATCGACGGGTTTAGTTCGTTTTTGTTACTCGTTCGTTGACATATTTTTTTTTCAAATTTTAGGCGTGTTTTGTTTGCGTCTCACACTCATTTTTTGTCAGCCCACCCTCCCTGCTGCTGTCAATTTAAAAAGATCGTTTATCATTATTGATATAATGATTGGTGAAGCTCACTCAGCAAGATTAGCTCGAGAGCGACTAAAAGCATAAAAGCAATCAAAAAATATCTACCTGTCCGTGATTCTGTCAAAGAACAATTACAACAGCGTCAACAAACACGAGAAAAATTTACAGAATCCGCAGAACAATTATTTAAACCTATCACTGTAACCACTAAAGGTATTCTTCCTGTGTTAAAAGAAACAGCGAAACAAACTAAAAAAAATAGCGGAGCGAACTAAAAAGACTAAAAAAATTCTACCAGAACTTCCCGCCGAAATAGCTGCGGTTCAGCCAACTCAAGAAACAGATAAAGCTGAAGATGATACTCAACAGGAATCAGAAGAAGCCCAAGCTAAAATTAAATTATCTGATAAATTTAATGATGTTTTCTTTGACAGCATTGCAAAGTTTAATATAGATAAATTAGCTGAAACTGCTTTTTTATCTTATGATGAACGAAAAAAGATTTTTAAAACCCGAGTATGCTGATGAGAATATAAGTCGTGATAAATGGTATAAATGGAATTTTCGTTTACGTTTTAATGTTGACCAAGCTCGAAGTAACGACAAAAGATATTCTGCTTGCGATGCAGCTATAAAAAATATGACGTTGGCTTTTCAGGAAATGCAACAACAACAAGAACAACAACAAAAAGCAGAAATATCAGTAAATGAATATTTTAAACAAAAAAGCATTGAAGTTATCCAAATTCCATCCTATACAGTATCTATTGCATCAAAATATGAATCCCGACATAAATATTTAAAACCTGAGTACGCTGAAGAATTTAAATTTGATGATTGGATTACTGCTGTATATCTAGTCTCTAGAAATATTGAAAAAGTAAATGACTTTGATGATTATGATATTTTTAAAGAAAATGTAATGAAACGAATAAAATCTTCTAAGGAGAAAAAACCTAGTGAACCAACTCCTAGTGAACTAGTCCAATCTCAAGGTCTCGTTGATTATTTTTCATCTTTTGGTAAAGTAAAACTGGAAGTGGTCTTGTTACTTGTCCTAACAACATCCTTGCCGACGTAGATAAATTAGAAATTTTAATCGGTGGAAAACGAGCTGGTAATAATTCTCCTGAAATTATCAACGAAATCTCATCCATTTGTCAACGATTTTTTACCGGTGGCATCATGGATATTAACGTGTATCGGTCTCTAATTAATGAAATTACCGATGATTATCATAGTGACTAAGTCACTTATTAAACAGTTAGATATAATTATTATATTAGATGATCATACATGTTGCTCAACGTGGATCAACCATGGTCAGGGTGGTAAATTCAAGATTACCTGTATACAAGAAATTTTACGGAGATGGATTCGGTGATGTTGTTAAGGGTTTATTTTCAAGAATCGCCCCGAAAGCAATACCGATTGCAAAGCAATTAGGTATGAAAGCTATCGACATTATTCGTGAAAAAAGGTATTAGCGCTACTGGTGATGCTGCCAGTAAAGCATTTTCTGCAGTCAAAGATAGGCAAGCACGATTAATACGACGAAGATCTCAGCCAGTAAAATTACCCAGCACTGAGGTGATGCCTGCAAGTGTTAGTAAAACGATAAATCAAGCCGCAAATCAAAAACTAGCAGAGTTAGTTGATGAAAAGGAAAAAATGTAACAGCAAGTCTGATGGCAGGAAGTGGACTTCCCCAAAGTGGTCTTCAGGATTTACTTGCTCAACGTGGAATTAAAATTCGTCCAGATATTCCTTGGCATAAACTTTCTCAGAGTAAACATTTTCAAGATTTACTTGCCCAACGTGGGATTCATATTAAACGAACACAACAAACATAAGGATGTTTAAACGTGTGTCTGATCCCGCATTTGACATAGATGCGCCAGTTCTCAAAGATGAATCAGTGCGTGATTATCAATATTATTCTTACGACGCACGACAGCCAAATCAACGTGGACGAATCGAATTACAAGTTCAAGATACAAGTAGATATTTCTTACCCGCGGAGGCATTTATCGAAGTTGAAGGTGAAATTTTAAAAACAGATAATACTGAATATGACGCTGGTATTAGTGTTGGTTTTGTCAACAACGGTATCATGGCGTTGTTCGACAGCGCCACATACATGATCGACGGAAGAAATATTGAATCAATTCAAAAAGATGTTGACGTCGCCACGACGATGCTTGGCCTTGCAAGATACAGCGACGATTATTCAAGATCAGCTGGTCCATCAATGATATTTTTCAAGGACACTTCTGATCATCCTGAATACAACCAGTATGAAACAAGACGACCAAGGAACTTTGCTAGAAATGCCGACGTGGATGTACAAAGTATGAGTATTAATGTCGACCCAGATTTCAACTTAGGATTTAGATCACGTCGAGCAATGTTGCAGGGGAACAACCGAAGATTTTCTTGCGCGATTCCACTATCACATATTTTTGGATTCTGCAGACACGTACAAAAGGTCATTTTTGGAGCCAAACATACAATTGTACTCGTACGAAAAGCATCCGACGATGATGCAATATGGCGACCCGCCGTGATGCTGGTAAAGTAATACTAACAAAACTTTCATTGTGGATGCCAGTGATGACTCCAGCGATATCTCAAGAAGATCGGTTACTCGCTTTCATGAGCAGCGGCGGCAAGTCAACGTTGTCTTGGTTAACAATGACCACAGATGCTGTTCAAAGCCCAATTAATGGTTTATTTACATGGCAGATAGCATCACAACGGGGTATCTTTGCACCGCGACATATATTCGTTGCGCTTCAAAATGCTGCACGAGTAAATGATCAAATGCGTAGTATAATGATATTTGACAAACTTGGTGTTACCGAAGTATCGTTACAAATAAATGGACATCAATAACCATCGGAGGATATTTTGTTGAATTTTGATCAAAATCATGTAGCGCGTGCGTATCATCGTCTGATGTCGTTTATGGGACGTGATCAAAATATTGATACTGGTTTACAAATAAACAGCTAGATTTTACAATTCTGTATCCGATTTATTACTTTTCGCTGGAACATTTGGATTTGTTTAGGCAGTCCGTCGTTGATAATCATTTTCGAGCTCGCGTTAATAGAGTTGATGGAGATGTTCCTAATTATAGAGCAATCGCTGTTATATTATCAGATAAAACAATGCTCCTTGAAGGTGTTGGTGGTCGCATGAGAGTCGTTGATGCTCCCGTAGAGAATATGCAAGTGTTAATTTAGAAGTCAGAAATATATCATAAATGTCATATCATCATGTCAGTGTCAGTCTGACCCCGGGTCAGATTAAACGATTACAATCACCGTTAGCATCATGATGCGGAACAAAAATATCATTAAAACAAGAACAAATGAGCGGTGCAAATAAATTATCGTTGACTGAACGTCAGTTTAAGAGATTCAACGAAGCTAAACACGCCAATAAAGGAATACGATTAAATCTTTCCGTAGGTGCAATCAAGGATACTATTAAAACTGGAGGAATATTTCCGCTTCTCGCAGCTATTCCAGCATTAATAGCCGCAGCCGCTCCAGCTGTTGCAAAAGCTGCTGCGTTAGGTGCAGTTGGGACAGCTGCTGGAATGGCTCTAAAGAAAGCAACTGGAAAACGATTTAAGAAAAAGACGACGAAGAGGTCACGGTCTGAGACTTCCAGGGTCTCGACCAAACAACGTTTGGGGAAAAGGATTAAGAATTCCACGGTGACTTCATCACTGTCGCTGATTTTTCCGATGTCTAACTTTGATTTACTCGATGCAGCTGCGCGATTAAATATAAAGAATTTCAGAGGTGTTTTTATGCGTGATCAATTACCGAAAAATCCAAATCTGTCAGAACAGGTATTATTAATCTCGATAAAAGCTCTGGTTGTGGCACTCACTGGGTTGCATATGCAATTGATCCACGTGGCATTGTTTATTTTGAGTCGTATGGGTTAGCGCCACCAAAAGAATTTTAAAATACGTCGGCAGAGTGCAAAGCACTCCGGTGCAAAGTACTGCACTTCAAAATATTCTAATCTGGTATTCAACGCTACCAACGCAAACATTAACGGATCCACCAATATGTGGCCGTGAAGCACTAGCAGTACTTGATGCTGTATCAAGATCAACGAAACCACCTCATAAAACTGTACACGAATATACATTAAATAATCGCTAATCATATAATGGTAGATATTTACGGAAGATCAGCTAAAACCAGACCTCAACAAGCACCAGGTGAAGACTTACTTAAGCGAGTAACAAAACAGATCAACGATGAATTATCTGACATGCTCAGTCTTGCCAATGTTGATCCAAACGAACTTGTTGTATTTCAAAACCGTGAAGGAAAACTGAAGACAAGTAATATTTCAATCAGCGATATTATTATTCGTAATCGATTATCGCGAGAAGGTCTTGTTGCTGTATATGACGAAGAGGGCAAACTTGTTCCTAGTGTTGTTACTCCGTCGTCGATCCGAGATAGCATAAGTGAACGAGTGTTAAAAGCCGGTGATATAATGAACGGCGTCATTAACATGAATAACAATAAAATTATTAATGTAGGAGAACCGACGGATACTCTCGACGCTGCAACGAAGAAATATGTAGACGATAACAATATTCCGATGACAACTTCGTTGTCGACGATCAATTATGGAATGGCCGCATTTAGAACTGAATTTTTTAATCATGTACAACTGTTTATGAATTTTCGCAGAAACGTGAACAGAACCACTAATGATTTTTTTGGACGTCCACCAACCGTTGACATAAATCTCAAAGATATAAATACGAGAATCACCGACATTGTCAGTGGATTTCCTAATATCATCAATAAAACTAATCTGATTAAAATTCCACACAAACAAATTAACAATATCGTGTACACGGTATCATCAGGATCATCAACGTGGACACCGCAAAATAACACTATTAAACATACCGCAGAAGTAACCGGTGTGTACAGGCTGTCAGTGTTCAGCTCTGCAAAATTTATAATATTTACTACATTTTCATGACGTTATTCAACCGATAATTTTTCTGGGACTGTATCTGTAGTGTTAAATAAAGATACTGAAGAAACGTTTATGCTGGTATCAGATGATAAAAAATCAACCTCGGCGTCTTACTGGTGGTGCATAGAATTTGTAGCTGAAACACCTCCGTTGTCTTAGACAAAAAACTAAAGTATAATGATAGACGTTCAGCGATACAGATACGATCAAGTAACAACTTGGCAAAATAAATTAAAAACCATCATCGATAATTATACAGCAAAATTAAAGAAATATCGTAGACGTGCGGTTGTCGTTGATATCGTCGTTTATTCGGTTTCCGCGATTGTTGCTGGAACCGGAGTAGTATTATCAACGCTAGCATAGCTAGCGACGATGACAGCGCCGATCGTTGTAACAATTATTGTTTCATCGTCAACCACGATCGCTGGAATATTTAATATTATCGCGAAAAAGATAAATACGTGCACGAATGAAACATTGAACGAGTACACGATGAAATTACACACAGCAACGACCGCATACTCTAAATTATCATTAATGATTTCTTCGTCCCTTAATGATGGAATAATATCCGATGAAGAATTCAGTATTATAATAAAGATCTACAATGAAGTATTCCATAACGATGTTATGGATGCAAAAATTCCTGAACAGGATTTAGAACAATAATAGTATAATAATGTCATCGTTCGATCGGCAATCGCAGGAATTATTGCAACAGATCGTCACTAATACTGCTCCGGTAAAAACCACAATGATATCGGCGAGTTCAACTAATCCTGAATTCAGTATTAATTTTCCAACTGCAATTCCAGCTTTCGAGATAGCATTGGCGCAATTACGGGTTTATTATAGTTGGCCAAATATTAGGTCAAAATCGTTTGGTGGACTACATCCGAATAATTCATTAGTATTTGCAAATAAAAACAAACCCGATGGAACACCAGACTGGCAAGTAGTTAGTATTCCAACAGGCAGTTATCAAATAGAACAGATCAATGAAGAATTCCAGAGCAGAATTAAATCCATCACAGGAAAAGAATCAAAGATTTCTATTACTGTTCACGAGCCAACGCTGTCGTCGACGATCGAAATAAATTCTCCGGATTACGCCGTTGATATTTATCAGTCTTCGATCAGGTCAGTATTAGGATGGCCAGATATTAAACCAACATATGAAGGTCCGCCACAACCATTACTAGATGAGTTTTTGACAACAGAACAAAAATTTATGAAGATACCCGAGTACCAAATAAAATATCCATGGCACGTTGATGAATATTTTATCGTTGACGAGCAAAAAATATTTTTATTACCAGATGTTTATCAGATAGAAATTAGAAGCTTAGGTTTACATACTAGGTTTGGAGCTAATATGTTATTTGACCCAATCAAAGATGAATTTAATAGAATTCATGAATACGTAAAAAATTTAATTATTGATTTAACAAAAAATTACAACGACGACGTAAAAAAAAATATTATTGATTCAATTAAGCATCTAAACGCAATAATATCTGACTATACACATATGATACATGTGGTAGATGAAAACGCTAAATTTGCTGAAAAAGTATTTATTAAAAATTATGGTAGTGATAATTTGATTACACGTTTCGATAAAAAAAAAGATTTAAAAGAAATTCAAGAGAATATCCCAAAAATTGAATTTAACATCGCAGATATGTTTTCCGCGATCCTTGAGTCATGGAGAAAAGTAGCCCCACCAGCAAGTATTCTCCGATACAATAATGATCCGTATGGTGGCGGCCGTCACATTTCACCGAACATCGTCGCAATCACATTATCGACGGCAGTTATCAAGTTTACGCTGAAAAATCCTACCAGGCTTAACAAGGATACATTCTCTACTCATTTACCCCTCAAGTCCCTCCAGGTTATTTGATTGTATCAGAACAAATCAATGTTGTTTTATCACGGATACATTTTAAACTTACTGACCAGTCTGGCCACTTGCTCGATCTGAGGTCAGAGTCGTTAAATATAAATCTGTATGTAAGATCGTAGAGCGTCATCGTAATGACTTAGTCATCAACGTCATCGTAGTCCGTGATTACATCACGGCGGAAAACACCAAGCAAAAAAAAAATATCAAATAATTATTTTTTTTTACCCCCGTGATTTTATCAGGATCAGAAATGAATTATTCTGGTACAACACTATTAGTTTCCTTGTCACTATAGTCACTTTCACACTCGTCTTTATCTTTAGCCAGTAACTCTTCTGTCATTGACATAATATTTCTCAGCTGTTTTATACGAGCGTGTACGAGTCTTTTCGTTTCGTATTCGTGAGATAATTCTGACCTAACCTTTTCGATGGCCCGTGAAAGAGGAACAAATAATTTCACTTGCGTATCCGTGATTGCTGCCAGCGATCGTAACATCGCCTGTTGGATTAACTTTATGAATCTTTAATCGGAGGGCAACGTATATCTTTTTTCTGATTTTTTGAATTGTAATGATTCAAAATCACTCATTTTTTCAGGATCAAGTTGTTCAGATATTTTTATACTGCTGTGTTGTAATTGCTTAATAGCAGCAATAATTGATGTGATGTTTTCGTGGTTCATTACTTTTTATATTATAAATTATTTGTTTAAATAAAAATAAAATATTTCAGAATAAATATTTCTGAATAAAAATAGAATATTTTAGAAAATCTGACTGAATTCGCAATATTGACGGGTAATATACCCATCAAATTCAGAAAATCTGATCAAAGTCACAATATTGTTAGGTAACTTACCTATCAAATTTAAAAAATTTGACTGAATTTCATAAAAAATAAAATTTTATTATAATAAAAGTATTTCTGAATCAGAAAAAATATTTAAAATATATTCTGAATCAGATAAATATAAAAATATATTCTGAATCAGATAAATATAAAAATATTTTTGAATAAAAATAAACAGCAGCTATGATGTTCAGTCTACCATTCCCTTCTGCCGGTAAAGTCTTTTACCAATAAGATCCTAAGAGGCCGTTATTGAGGCCTTAAGCCCACAGGGCACTCTTTCATCGGTTAAGACCTGTCTTATGGTCCACAGGCACCTTATTGAGACTTTTTGGTCCGGCGGACATTCTTTCTGAATGATCCTATGTGGGTACCCTTCAGTGATCACGAGTTTACATCATCCTGCTGTTTATTTTAGGGACGCAAGCGCATATCGATTTCGTGTAAACCCCCCCCCCCAATCAAACCCCGGGGTAAGTGCAAAACTTCACTCACCACGTTGTTCAACATGGTGAGGGTTACATGAAATCTTATGGGGTGCTTGCGTCCCCACTTATAAAGTAATTATTAAATAAAATAGCATTCCAGGGCTACAAACCATCGACAGTGTCAGTCATGGGTTTGGAATTCAAGACCTCGAGTACGAGAGTCAGACGCGCTACGAATGCACCATTGTTCCAACTTACAAATACACGTTTTAAAAATAAATATATAGCTATCTTAGCATTGACTCTGTCACCTTGACATAGTCAAGGATGATCAGTATTATACTATCAGAATATTTTTCTGATTCTGAATAAAATCTGCAATTTTACATATTTCTGCCGTTTCTTCCTTGTTAAAATATTATATTATTCAAGCTAGCCAGAACTGTGTTAGTAAATGCGTTGGATCGATATTATTGTGGTATATTCCGCCTACTACAGAGCTGTGTACATTCATTCAGTATAGTAACAACGATACATGTAGTCTGCTGCGATCGATATGTGAAGCAGTTATGTAAAATATCGGCCTATGATAGATTTATCTGTCCCCGTAACATCGTTACAGATAATATAATATCACGGCTGAGGTTTTTATGTTTGTTTGAGGAAAGTATATATCATTAATAATATACATTTTCTGCAATTAACACTTCCACATAGTTGAGATATCTGGACTGGAGAGATATTTAAGCATTACGATTAGACTGTAGTACCATAACTGCTTGATTACTCTGTCACGAGGTGGAAATGTGAAAAATTATTCGGGCGGTGGTTTTCATAGGACGGTTATCTGGTCAATCCAAGACCTCTATCATTTTTAGTGGATCGGTACAATCATTATATATTATATAGAAAATGTACCGATCCACTAAAAATTCATGAAAATTTTTATGTCGATTCTTATCACTGAATATAAATGTCTGGTCTAGTATACGCAATAACAAAAAAAAAGGGAGATAACTGCTTAATTACTCTATCAGCGATGACGGATTTATCTCGCTTCATTGTACATACCGGAATGTGATCTTTTTTCGAATTTTTTGAAAATGCTGATTTAGTAATATTATCTGCCACAAATTTTATTGAACGCCTGCAAATACCGAAATATTTATCAGCCACATGCATTAATGGGAAAATTATTTCTTCACCAGTATCTGTATTTGTAGATATAACCGATCTAGGAGTCTTAGAATTAATGCCGGTGTTTCCAAGTGCAGAATTCTGACTCTGTGTAACAACCCTGAGGTTAGATAAATCATTATTTTTCCGATTTCGATCAATGTGATCAGTTACAAGTCCATCTTCTATGACCCCATGAAAACATTCAAATACAAATCTATGAGATAGATACATTTTATTTCCAGAATTAAATATGAGATAACCAGTATTATTAACAGAACCGACTGGTTTTTTCAATCTACAATTTCTGATGACACCATCACGAGATGCTTCATAATTTTTAATGATAGGGTGCTTTACAAATTCATTTAGCTCCATTTATATATAACACTATTTGTCTAAATGATTATTTTGAAATCTGGCCAGATAGTCTGCAGCGGTTTGTATGGGGGATTCACCTGACGACTTCTTATCATAATATCGTTTCAGTTCTCTTTATCTTTTGCCACCGCATTGCACACATAACCGTGTTTCTCCTCCGACCCCAACACCACATTGTAAACACGGTTTCGGTCCTAGACTACCTTTTCGAAAGCTTTGCATGTGTTGACCACAAAATTCATTTACGCATGATTTATTACAAGGAAGAGAAAATCCAATCATAAGCCATCGGCATTTATTGTTTGTTTGAATCATTATATATATATATATAATTAAAGTTTAATTAAACATATATTTGCTTTAAATATAGCATGGAAGAATTTGAGAGATTATCCACAATTGAACCTTCCACCGTCTCGGCGGGAGCAAGATTTGATCTTGACAAACTCAATGACTTCGTCTCTGACTTGTCAGGGGGAAATCTAAATTTAACTTTTCGATGCAAGATCTGGCTTTGATAAATAGAGATATAATCAATCGTATCCGAGAAGCTAAAAAAGAATTTCGCAATGATGGTGCGGCTCATACTTGGTCGACATTCAGGATCATGAACGACACCAAAGGTGTTGTCGATGCTAGAATGAGTGACGAACGAGGTAAAAATATTATCAACTATCTCAACAATCAGTGATATATTATTTTAGTAAAATTTATTGTGCAAACAGATGATGACACTTGGATTATCCGTGATAAACGTGAACCTGTGCGACTTCATACTGGAAATAATACTGTTACATTAAATAAACAAACAAAACCAGGAATATTGACTGGTATTGATAAACCATATTATGAACGAGTGTATCCTGTAACGGCAGTAATTTATGCGATATATCCGCTAAATGATAAACCTAGCGTTGATAATCTCAAACCAGTGAAATTGTCAAGGGGACTAAACTGCGTAGCTGAGCGAGTTATGGAACATTTCTCAAAAGCAATACGCGGAAACGGTTTAACTAATCTAAGACGTAAAAAAATAAATGCGTGGGCAGAAACAGTTAAAGATACCGGAGCATCTATCAATGATGTTGGTAAGCTAGAAAAGAAATTAAGATTTCCAATAACAGTAAAAACACTAACCGGAGAAATTTTGTACAAACCGAAATATATAAAAAATGGAACCCCTATAAAAATCATTGATCATAACGCACATGCATGGACTAATGCTGTAACAATATTTCCACAGGATAGAATAGTCAGATTTTATGACGATTATATATTCGATGCTATCAGCGATATCAGTAAGAATGATCCTGTATCTGTTTGGTTATTTCAGAGTTCAGAATCCGTGAACTACGATCAATTTGTAAAACCTAATGGAGAGATTTACCGTAGAGAATCTCTCCATGAAGAAATGAAGAATCTTGCACTGAAATATAATTCTGATGATGTTGAAGTTGAAAGATTATTGAATAATTGTTTTACAGTTCCATCAGTTGCTGCCCACGTCGCTCAGGAGAAAAATTCATGGAAACCAACACGATCAGAATTCCTTGAAGATATTCAGCATAGTTGTGTCGAATATGGACATGGCGGATTATGGAATACCAAATACGATCATCGTAAAATTATATCGGTTGATATGGTTGCGTGTTATCCTGGAAGTTTTCTTGGATACGGAGAATGTTCTGAATACTTTAAAAGATTCGGACATCCCACACACTAGATGACCAGAGTTGCGATAAACCGCAGAAACAAGTTTGGTTACCACAACAAAAGAAACATTCACCGACAGATCCAGATGAAGATTGGGATACAATTCATTATGAAAATAAAGTTGCAAAAGATCTCGGTAGAAAAATAATTGGTAAATTTACTCAAGGTGGTTCGTATGATCATAAAAGACATTGTACAAGATTAATCATGGATGATGCTGAGTTAGATTTTATAATTACTGACACAACGAACAAAGGAACATTTATAAGCAGAAGTAATGCTTATTCATCAGACGGAATTAAATTAGGTACAATCGTGAGTTATATCGATGGTGAATCACCGCAACTTACTCATTTAAGATCTTCTATGCTCGCTTACGTTTCTATAAATTTATTATCGATGATAAATGGATTTCCTTGTTACGCTGTCAGAGTTGCTACGGATTCATTTTATATGAATAGCGCGTACGTGGATTTGGTAAAACCGTTACTCGGTAATGGTGAATGGGAATCATGGAACATAAAACACGAAAGTATACTCGATTATTCTGAATCAGCAGATGTTGATATCAAAGAAATACACTACGGTGATGACAATCAAATACCAATATCAACATCACCATTTGTATTTGATCCCGTGGCCAGACATAAACCATTTATCTCAATGGACCTGGAGGTTCTGGTAAAACAACACGTGCCATTGAATTATTTTGGCAGAGTTCTTCAAACTCCGTTGATATGATTGTGTTGACACCTACACACAGACTAGCAAGAGAAATAAAACAACGAGGAGTAAAATCATGTACATACCATAGTTTCTTCAGATGGTGTGGAGATACGTGGACACCTGAGCGAATGGGTGAGAAATATATTCCGAAAATCATCATCTGGGATGAGATTTGTACGGTGTCGTTAGAAACACTAAAAATATTTCTCGATTGGTTATTAACGAAAAATACTGCGATAATTATGTGCGGCGATCATGGTCAACCACCACCTTTCGTCGGACAATCTCCACATGAGTGGTTAAAAACGTTTGTTGATTATTATGAAGAAATAAATGATGATCATAGAGCTATTGATGAACCTCTGAAAGAATTTGAAAGATTAATCAGACTACAGCCAGATAGAATACAATGTGAGATAATGCGTGAAATAATTCCGGAAACTCCTGTAAATGATTTTTGGAATTTATGGAGACCAAATGATTTAATAGTTGCGAGTAGAAAAATAGTTCGTGATGAATTGCAAGAGAAATTGTTTCTGTTACATAAAGAAAAGTTTTCAAATCTACCTGTACCATTATGTTATCGCCCAGCGGATACTCGACGACAGAATATTGAAGTTGAGATTCCAGGAACAAATGAAAAACAAAATCTTGTATTGAATGACATTGTTTTGGTTGATGTTGATGTTGTTGAAAGCGCGTTGATCATGGATAAAACTCCATGGAAATTGGGATATGCCATAAAAATTCACTCGTCACAAGGACTAACTATTACTGATACATATATCTGGATTGTCGATGACAGAATCGAGTGGTCAAATTTAGTTTATCTCGCAGTATCTAGAATCAGGAGAATATCTCAACTGCATAGAGTTTTCATAGATTCCATAGAAAATAATAATCAAACTGTTAGTGTTGAAGTAATAAGAAAAAAATTATCCAGTTATAAACGATGCGATAAAAAAAATAATCGTGATTTTGATATCGATGTTGAATTTATTATGACGCTAAAACAACAACAGAATAATCGTTGTGTAATTTGTAACTGTCACATGTTGTGGAAGTATTTTTGTAATAATCCAAAACAATTTACCGTGGATAGAATTAATAGTGATCTTGGTCATACACGTGATAATGTCACATTGACATGTCTTGAATGTAATCGACGTCGGGGTTCCAATTTACAAAAGTGAACGCGGTGGTAATTGTGTGTCTTCAGGAATTACTTGTAATTGTTCACATACAAATCCACGTTGAGGAGCAGCTGAATCTAGTCTGTAGATGGCGGGTCTACCCGTGGATCTAATCACGCTAGAAATTTTATGTGTGGTCACACTCCAAATAGGATCAGTTGCTCTTTTTTTACCCCCTTCAAGTTCACCAAGTTCATATAAATATCTTACAGTCACATTACCTAACACTGGTTGTTTTGAAATGTCACGTCGTTGTCCGTAGCCATCACTACGGGGTATATGTTTCTTTGTAATTGTATTAATAGGTTTCATAGAAGTTGCACGAGTAATCTCATTATTTAACGCAGCTATCACACTTGGTAATCTTGCAACCCATTCAAGAGATCTTGTATCTGCCTGAATTATTTCCTTCGCATACTGATATCCAAATAACCGCTCAGCGAGTGTTCGATTAAATCGTTCAACCATTGCCTGATTACGATGAATTGCAATGTGTCCTTGTCTGATTTTGACATTATATTTTTTCATCAGCGATGATACTGCACCAAGAAATTCTTTGCCAGGATCAACTTGTAGCAACTGTGGTCATCGTAAACCACTTTGTGGTCCGGATCCTCTTTGATAAATTCGTTCAAACGCAGATGCAACTTCAGATGTTGTTTTTGTTGATAATAGCTCTGCTTCTTTATATCTACTTGCAACATCAACGACAGTTAACGCGTATTTGTATGTGCGTGATTGACGTCCACGTATTTTAACAGTATCATGTGGTAAAAGCAAAATATCTGCTTGATGAACTTCATTGGGAACGCTGACATCAAAATACGCGTACTGAATTTTTTTAGGTGGACGTAGATAGATTCGCCATATTGCTTGTCGTGCTAACCACGCTGCAGCAACAGCACATGAGACTTTTGCTGCTTCAGCAAGTTTACTAATAGCTGCTCTGCCTCTCCAATATCCCTTTGGGCTATAATAAATGGACTCCATTATAATATTCATATAATTAATTACCCAGCCCCTAGCATTATTTTACCTTTCATAGCAGTTTTTACTAGAAAACTAGCGAGTTTTTCTCTGACAGATTTATCAGGTATAGAATTTAATGCATGAATCAGTTTCACATCTGCGAGATGTCGTTGTTGTAAATCTTTACTTTTAAAAACAACATCATGAACGTGACACGCTTGATCAATCTTGTTTATTGGATACTCTCCAGGTCACGGTTGATCTTGATCATCAAGTCGAATATCAAGTCGGGTTCCAGGACCACAATAATTATATCCTGGTAAATGTTTTTCCCCGGGATATTTCGCCCATGGAACCCCTGGCAATTTTCCCAACGAAGCGGCGATATCACCTCCCGTCGCTGTGTTTGAAATAAATTTATATTTTTTTGTACCACACTTTTCACACTTACCTGTCAGTGCGTGTTTTTTATTTTTTGTTATTATTGTTGTTAATCCAGTGGTGGACGTGGCTGCCGTGCATCGAACACAATATAAATTCATATTATTTATCATATGGATATAATTGACTTTTCGGCGACACGAAAACAAAAACCAGTCAAGCATCACCCAGCGCTACCGAATTCTATCAGAATGATAATAATAGGTCCATCTGGATCAGGCAAAACACAATTATTGCTTAATTTGATAATGAGATGGCTCAAGTGGGATAAATTATATTTAGTAGCACCATCTGTGGATGATCAGCGATGCTATGAAGTACTTAAAGATTTTAATGAAAATGCAAAGTTGCCGAATGAAGACAGTGACGTTATTGATTTTATCACTGATATTGACGAAGCGCCATCTGTAGATGACCTGGATGGACGTATTAATAATTTAGTAGTGTACGATGATGTCATGCTGGACAAACAATCAAATCCAGCTAGGATATTTTCCAGAGGCAGGCATAAAAACACAGACGTGATTTATGTTACACAGCGTTATACACAAATTCCAAAAGTGATCAGAGATAACTGTAATATTTTAGTTGTATTTAACGGAGTTGATAATCATACGCTGCAAAATATTTATTATACTTGGTGTTCAAGGGACATGGACATTAATAAATTTAAAAATTTCTTTGCACACGCGCAAGCTACTCCGTTTGGTTTTATAACAATAAACTTGCATCATCCGAGGTCGAGATATCGTAACGGACTTGATACAATATTTGGATAAAAACCACAGCAGCAGAGAGGGTGGGCTGACAAAAAAATGAGTGCGAGACGCAAACAAAACACGCACAAAATTTGAAGAAAAAAAAATATATCAACGAACGAGTAACAAAAACGAACTAACCCAGTCGATTTTTGTTGTTGAAATATGTTCGGTTAGCGGATTCGGTTTAGCGTCATTGACCTTATTTTCGCCCTTCGTAGGAACCTTTATTTTTGCTAAAGGACCCTCGGAAAGTTGTAGGGTTCACCCTCCCTGCTGCTGATTTAGACAAATAGAATCTTGAGAATACTTTAATATAATGAATAATATTTAACTATTCGTTCTTATTTACGAACCAAGAAAGTTCTTTCAATTTCATGACGTAAATGGGTACCAAAGTATAAACAGCCATTTATTGATGGTCAAACTCGTACTACCACAATTTGTTTCGCATATATCATGGTTAATAAGCTCTGAAATATGCTAATGGGATGATATAAGAATCAAATATAATATCAGACGTATAAGAAACGTTGGGTTAGAATGGCAGCCAGAACGGTTGTAAGGAGATAAACATCCAAGCTGCGTATACTACACCGCCATACCAGTTTTTGACTCCAAGTGAAATGCATAACTTACAAATTATTCTGGCACTTTTCTTCGCCATGAATTTTGCTCAAAATTCTACCTTCAGTTTCATATGCAAACGCGTACACAATGGATTGGGAACAGTGGAACAGAAAGAATAGTTTGACATTAATATATTTTGATCTTGCAAATTATTACCATTAGGAACATTTATTCTCTGTTCTTCCGTTATGTAACCCTATTATTTCATCGCCCCTGAAAAGATTGGATTCATAGACATGCAGAATAGAAACTTGCCAAATAGCTGCGTTGTTAAAGCTGATCAGTAGCTGGATTGTAAAGAACTAAACTGTGCAATAAAAATGTAAATATGCCCAATTAACTCCCATGGAAAGCTAAAAAAGGGCAGATAAGAATTCTAATGGTTTCCTATGTTGGTAGTCTATTCCATCGTATTATGATTCTGGGATAAAATACTTGCTTGAAAGCGTACAGGTATCAACAAAAGGCTGAAAAAGACGTTGTTGTCCAGAGCAGAACAGTTCTGTTTACATCACGAAGTAGACCGAGTATTATCTAAGAGCATACTAAGGAAATAGAGACACCACTTTGAAAAACCAGGAACACCAGGTGCCAATATTGAAAACAAACTATTACGCTTTAATCCTGGAGGATTCCGGCAACTCATTGGTCAGTGATTTAACATTCTCAAATCAAATTCAGAATTTACGTGGAATATTATTTTCAATATAAAATTGTTTATAATTTTGGCGCCAGATTGCAACCTCTATTTCAAGAAAAAGGATAAGTATAGTTTCGATTAATTTACTGAAGCATAAAGATTGTGGCTCATGAATATATAGAACCTCTTCCAACGTTGTCTGGGACATAATTAGACAAAACTATTGCCAAGGTGGCCAACAACAAGGCCGCTGATTACTCGTGTATGAGAGCAGATCGTCTTGAAACATGTACAGAAACAAATACAAAATCTCCATACATGCTTTTGAATAGTGCTTTACAATGAAAAAAAAACGGTGTGCAAAAGACTTTCGTGCATACACCAGTTCTAAAGAAGAAAAAGAACCCGATTCAACTTGAGAATTGTAAGAGCATTATAGAAAAATCGATGTTCAGTAAAGTATTGGAAACGATTCAGCAAGCACATGCAGAAAACGTTTTAATCTATACCCAAAAACAGGCAACTCTCCAAATTAATCAACACTTTAAGACATAGAAGTTATTAACTAGGCATGAAACACAAACAGGATACGCTAGATAACGAAAGGAGTATTTATTATCATATGTCAGTTGCGGGCCAAACTCCCACCTTTAAATATTTTCGAAACGACGCGAGTAGGGTGCGGTTGGAGCTTCAGACCGTGGAAAGCATATACTTGAATATATGAGCTCGCCGTTTACAAACCATTTTTATTACACTTCAGAATAGCTGTATTGACCGAATCCAGTCCATATCACCCTATAATTTACATGAGAAATCACAATATTTGTTTCACACTATGTCAACGGTTAGACGCGATTTGGGAGATGATTACGAATGATATATTTTGATTGCGCTTGAAATTAATATTGAAGTCGAGATATATATATATATATATATATATATATATATACGACCCAGGTACATTTCCTTAATTAGACTTGAACGAAGAAATGAAACGATAGATGCCCATGTACTTTATCCATTTTTTGCAAATGAAACAAGATAGATTATTCCACTGCACGACGATGATGGTGGTTTGGTACTATAGTCATCATACTAATCTAATATGAATTAATCAAGAAATTTTTATAGAGTAATCATCCACTTACTATTGATATTTTTAGGTGACACAGCGTTATCTTCTTACGTTCATGTGTTTGTTTCTTCCTTGCAACCTCAAGATATTTGATCCTATTTCATCTAGACTAAGAGAAAATGTTTGTTGATAAGTAATATTCATTCATTTGTGTGTTTGCTGTACCCTCCTTCTACTGGACCCTTTGTCACCGACATTTGTGAAAATTGGGTTGTAGTTGCATGTACAAATGAGAAAGAGAAACTTGCATATATTAGGTTACTGTATCCAAAATAGCTCGCTTTAATTACATATGTATTTTCCAAACAAATGTCATTGATACATTATTTTAATCTTTAACGCAGTTACATCTAGAGAAATAACTACTATTCAGCTTAATCTCCATCATTTCAAAGGAATAAAGCAAGTTAAAATGTTTGGTAGGTAAACGCGTGAAATTACTAAGATTATGAACCCCAATTTGAGTTATGAGAAAATGAGAACACGCACCGGTTATTGTTGAGTTTTAGGAAATGATACTAAGCAACGGTTAATTTATAGCAGGCGCGTTAAAAATAATCTTTGCGTGCATCGTGATTTCTACCATTTTAAATGAACAGGACATATTAGAGCAAATTTTGCACCCAGAAAATGTATCTTTGTTGTGATGCTAGAGAACCCAACAGGAATGCATGCCATATTCCACAGTACAATTTGCTGGAGGTGTGCCTACATAGTTTACTGTCATTGTCTAAGGCTTATGATGTGCCGTATAGACGAAATTCGTCAAAGGAATTATTAATCGACGATCATATATATTTCATGTATGCAAGGTCAACAGAAATCCATTCAGTGAACGATAAGAAGACTCAACAGATTACAGATAGTCGATGATTGATGGCTCACAAAACCTACTTCCTAGGTTTAAAATACTTTTGTCTAGATATCAAGATAAAATAATAAACTTAATAACATCTCCAATTCAAGAGGGCATTGATTCGCATCAACCTTAAAATACTCTAGACATGCAAGATTTTAGTTTCTGATTAATAAATATGAGACATTCATAACCAAATGAGTCCGGTAATACATACAGGAGATATATAGATAAAAGTAGGTGCATATCTAGATGAGTACGTAGGTAGGTATTTAGACATTCAAAAAACAGACTTGACAGCGAGATAGGTGGGCCATTACGCAGACGTATATAAGTGTATACAGGGTGCAAAAATAAGTAATATTAATAGAGATTATCACACTGTTACAAGCATGACAGAAAATGAATATATATTTGCTGAACAATAATTATTTTTATGAGAAAATAAAATATTTAAGGACGCTTATATAGAGGTATGGTTAAACATACAGGAGTGTGTGTGTGTGGGTGGGTGTTGGATTTTTAACGTAGCTTTAACAATTTTTCAATCATATCGCTACGAAGACTGCAGTACGGCAGTTTATAATGATGTCTAGCACGCAGCATCCCACAGACATGTAGCATGATGTCCCACCTAGTCACTTTATCCTGACACCAGGCCGACGAGTCCTAACACTAACCTCTTAATGCTGAGCGCCAGGCGAGGCGGCTGTTTGTACCATTTTTATAAATATTTGGTATGCCTCGTCCGGGGTTCGAACCCTCCCCGTCCCGCATCCTAGGCGTACGCACTAACTACTAGGTCACCGGAGAGGTGATACCGGAGACAGAGAAATAGAGATGGTATTATATATCTTTAAACAATGGTTTAATAACAAAATTCTTTTGAATGTAGTAATCGATGAATACGTTTCTTTCATTGTTCTTTAAAATGTGAGTAATTGAAAGCAAAGATTGTTTTGTCCGATACATTTGACGCTTGCCTTAAACACGTATAACTGTAATAAAAAGTCAGCCAGACTGTTGGTAAAATTCGCAGTCTGACAATGTTTTAAAATATCATCTTTGGTATGTGCACCAGAGCTAGGGAAATCAATATTCACCCCGAAATAAAATGTCTGAGAAATACTAATTTAAACTGCATGGCTGTCAGAAGGGACAAATGGAAATAAATCTCTGTAGTTGAGATTACCTGTACACCGACATAACGATTTTAATTCACAATAAAGTAGATGAATTGACAAAATTTTCACATCATTTGTTTTTGCCATAAATTATGCACGCATTTCTACTTCTTATTTGCTTGATGGACAAATTACATGATAAAATGGGAAATGGACAGAAAATACATTGTCGATAATACATATATTGCCTCAAATATGTTAGATGTCGGTAGTCTCAGCTGTTTAAGAATATTATTTCGACGTTTATTTTCTATATATGCAACCCAATTCTTTCTTCGCTCTCGAAAAGACGGAATCATAGCAATGCAGAGTGTTTATATGTCCAACAAAAGACGGTGGCGAAAAGGAATAGCCAGTCATCAAAGGCCATTGGCATGTTGAAGTTAAAGAACCAAAATGTACATTAAATTGCAAATGTGACCGACTGCAAAATAGATCAAACGATTTCCATTTGTATAGGGTACAGGTAACTAAATACTCTAATATTTTCTATATCAGTGATGTTTGTTTGCAGTCGTATCCATCGCTTGATAATTTTGTGTTAAAAGAAACGGCATGCCAGGGATTTCTATTCAGGTTGTGTTATTATGTGTAGAAGTATTCTCGGGCATTTTGTACAATTGTACAGGTTCATCTGGTTGCCCACCTTTGGACTGGCTGTGGCCTCCTAATGTGTATGACCGCATATTCTTCGTCTGATGCTGACCCGACTGGTATAACTTATGCATGTTTTCCTTCTATTTATACGAACCACGGTCATCTTGCACCCTATTTCGCAACCGCTAAGTTGCACACTAGTTGTGTCGTACCCACATATAAAATTATGTGGAAACCCTGTATATATATATATATATATATATATATATATATATATATATATATATATATATAGTCAAGTGGCACTCATCTGTAATATACTGATATTTAAATGATCGTTACCACGTTATGTTTTATAATGTATTAGACTCCATTGATTACATTTATTAATTCACTAGTCATGTTTTGTTTTTTTTTATCTAATAGGGCCAAAATATCAGACTCCACTGATTACATTAAGTTTCTGCATTGAGCTAAGTTTTCCTGACCCTGGTGTATGTACAGTCATAAAATTTGATGAATGTATTTATTACTGAAGGATCCACTAGCAGTAAGCAAATATAGGTCACAGTGACTAATTTCTCTTTTTGTAATTAATTAAAAAATGGTTTAATCAGATGTGTATGTCTAGTTTATTGAATTAACAATGTCACATAGCTTCTCATTGGTAAGTTGTATTTCATAATGAATGAACAAGAAGATATTTGTTTACACAAGGCTTACGAAGTTGCAGCTATTTTCGTGCCAGATTAGTAGAGAATACACCACGATTATATTAGGTAACTAGGTATAATATGCTATATTTTTATTCCACTAAATCATTGCTTTCCAAAATGGCTTGTAATAATATCCGCTTACATAGTACAAAAGAAGTTATAGAAACGACGTGCGTCCAATATAAAGGCTGCAATAAGTGGCAACGTAGAATTTGTGCTTTGGGATCTCGTTAGAAGACTACAGATTAGCTGTAAGGGGATAATTCAATTCACACTGGACATGCCGCAATTGTAATTCTGTAGATTTGAACGCATCTGAAACTGGTGAGCGCATATTAGGAAGTAGCAGATTTAAAAACACAAAACTGAGAACAATGGTAACTTGGAAACTGACATGAAGCTATATGATGGATTACTAATGATCTACTTGTAGACACCTTGGTCCTGTTGTTGATGTTAAACATGGCCAACCAATGGACCTAGAGGAGGATGAAGCCTGATATTTAGATACAAGAATGTCCATTGTATCCTCCTATTTGCATACTGTTGGTGATGATGTAGTAAGTTACGAAATTGTAGCTCAATCGTCATAAAGAATGAAAGATAAGTCGAAAGCAAAGGCTTTTCATACAATGTTAAGCTCACAAATCTCTACTACATAATGGCAATGTGCAGTGAGAAACACACAAACTGAAAAACCAAAGTTGTAGAGAGCGGTGTTTGTAATTTTCTCCATGAACTTAAGGACATTGTCATCCTTTAAAACGCTTTTGACAACATTGCATAAAATAAATTCTGAAGTTAAAAAGTGCTATCAATGAAGTCTATACATTAGCTAAAACAACTGTAGACGAATATGCTGTAGACTTACTACCTTTAACGAAGTCGTTCCTAAGGCTGATTATTTATGGTGTCAAAGAATACGTCCTGTTGATCCTACTGATCTAGAATTTGATCGAGAGCTTGAGCACGTACCGGAACTAATTTTTGTAAAAGACATTAAGTGCACAGATGGACACGATTTACTTTTTTTTACTCATCAAATGCTGGAAATATTACCAATGGCAAAACAAATTACATAGATGCCACTTTCCACGTGGTTAAACCATTTACCCAATTAGTTGCCTGGCTTTTGCATTGGTGTCTGGAAAAAAAAAAAAGACTGACAAAAAGTGCTAAAAGCTATTAAAATACGATTCTCACAGAACGAAAGATGAAAATAGTGGTAGGAGACTTTGAAACTTCGATTGGAAGGGAGTGTTGTCAGTTTTTTCCAGAAGTTTAGATGCAAGGTTGTGTCTTTAATTGGACTCAAGTGATTTGGAGGCAATGTGAGAAGATCGGCCTTGAGAAACCTTATAACGTAAACAAATCCATAGTGTCATCCGAGAAACAGTAAATAAAAGACCGATTAAACAAGTAACCTCCATTCATTGTCTTAATTTGCATCTTTTAGTTTCGCAATTCTCCTATTTATCTATCCTCTCTTGCATTCGGTATAATTCTTCATTCTTTCATTAATAATATTCTTACGTCTACTCTATTACTTTCCAAATAATATGGACCTACCTCTGTTTCTTCGCTCGTTTCATTGTACATTCCTGGCCGGTGAAATGCACCTCAAGGAGTGCCCCATTTTCATAGACGATATCCTCATTTTCTAAAAGACGTTCGATGAGCACATGGGGACCGATTAGATGCAACGTTCGCACGCTTCCACCAGTATGGTCTTAAGCTGAAACCCTCTAAATGTGAGTTGCTCATGTCTTCAGTCGTTTATCTGAGTCACGTTATATCTGAGGAGGGTATCAAGACTGGCCCAGAGAAAACATCTGCTATTAAGACTTGTCGAATGCCTAACAGCATTAAGGAGCTGCGCCAGGTTTTGGGGTTCGCAAGGTTACTATCACCGCTTTGTCGAGAATTTTTCTCAGATAGTAATGCTCTATTAGCGGGTCAAGGAACGACCAAGGCGTCTCGAAAGAATAAGTCCAAAAAGAAAGAAGTAGCTCCTTGGACCTGGGGCAATGCCCAAGAAAACGCCTTAGCGACCCTTATAGATAAGTTGACCTCTACCCCCTTCTTAGCATTTGCCCACTATGCTAAACCATTTATCGTGCATACTGATCCTAATAGCAGCTCTAGTTTAGTCGCAGTCCTACATCAAGAGCAAAATGGTGTAAAAAGGGTCATTGTTTACGCGAGTCTCGGATTGAGACCCAGTGAAAGGCGTTATCTAGTCCACAAGCTCGAGTTTTTGGCCTTAAAATGGGCCGTGATGGATAAATTCCATGACTATCTTGTAGGTTCCTCCTTCGAGGTGGTCACGGACAGCAACCCATTGACATACGTCCTTTCGACGGCAAAATTTGACGCTACAGGGCATAGATGGGTTGCGGCTCTAGGAAACTACGATTTCTCCATTAGGTATAGAGCTGGCAAAAGCAACGTTGACGCCGACACCCTTTCGCGTTTACCACAAATGTTACCCGACGTGGTGGAATCCCTTGATTGACAGTGTTTCGGAAGGTTCGGCACCTCATTCGGCCAATGAGGTGTTCTCATCTGAACGTTGTAACAACATTAAATGGGACAGGGAACAGTTGACCGATACAACAATAGCAAAAGTTATTGACCTCAAGAGTAAGGGTTTCCGGTCAGGGAGGAGGATCTCTGGTGTTACGTATCGGCTCGTTCAAAGCAACACAAAGAAAGAGTGAAGACAACAAGCTTTGTAACTTTTAAGAAAAATAATTTATTTCCCTAGAAAACACGAAGAAAAGGTACATATGTGAAACAAGACTTACGATTTACGAAGAAGATCCAAAAAATTGCTCTAAATTTGTGAAAACACACAAGTCCTGTGAATAAACAGTTCTAAATTGATACAGTCTGAATCTCAGTTCCGTCCCAAGATGGCGGATGATGACGTCAGACGAAGGCTAACACAAAATGTCCAGAATTTTCACTGTAAAGCACAATTTGTATTGTTCTGTTCCGATTTAGAAATAATTTCATCAAATGTCTTTGTCCAAAGCCAGTAGTGTTGTTCTCCAGGGAAAATAATTATTTAGAAAGCAGATGAAATACAGCTACCACCACTAACAACACACATGTTTTTCCTATTACGAATGCGCAACTCTTTCCAGCACAGAAATACATTTCTTAAGGTATTATAAACTCTGTAAGATGTTATGATGTGACTCTGAACTATGACTGACCACGACCACAGGGGTTTGTTACAAATAAAATTGGGAGCCTAACCTGTAATAATATAACACAAGGGAAGACACGAGTCCGCACCCCTCGGTAGTTCCAACCCTGCTAGTTTATCCTAATTGCGCCTGCCAATTTCCAACTTAAGCCAGTCGTAATCGAGAATAGTTCAATTTTCAAAACAGCACGACACACTTCGTTCAGTTTGTGACATATTGGATAAAATGCAATAATTGTTCGCCGATTTTGACGTCCGGACAAATATCTGACCAGCAGTGCCGTTTGCATTCGGGTAGTCTTGGATTTCACCATTGACCGAAAGGTAAGATCCGAACAACCTCGAGTCCGCAGTAAATATCGTTAATGTACATTGTGATCCGAACAACCTCGAGTCCGCAGTAAATATCGTTAATGTACATTGTGATGCGTTTTAATTCTGGTGGCAAGAACAAATATTGATTTTGGTAAATTGGTGCTGATTGCTGGTTACATTGTTCTATAGTGCATTGATAACTCCTGAAACATACTTATTGTTTGAAAATTCATGTCAGTACTTATTATAATCACTTAAACAGTTATAAATTTTGTGTTTTTATTGTTGTCAGTATTATCGTATATTAACTTCAAAGAAAATGGATGAGCAGCAATTGTTAATTACGAAGATCGCAGAGAAAGGTCATAATCTACTTTTAACAGGCTGTCCTGGCACAGGAAAAACATTCACACTTAGCAGGATTTGTGATAAATTGACCATCAGTGGGAGAAGGATAGCTTTAACAGCATCAACTGGAAAGGCTGCAAGTGTATTAAGACAGTATTGTACTGAAATAAATGTGACAACAATTCATCGTTTCTCAGGCATCAAAGACGGACGATTTCGCAATGACGAAATATTGAACCTATTGCTATATAATGATCATTTTCTTAAAAATAAATGCAACATTTTAAATGTGGACGTTGTAGTCATAGACGAAGTGTTTGTGCTAAGTCTGAAAGTTTTCAGTCAAATAGAATTTTTGTTCAGACGTGTTAGGAGCAGTGATAAGCCCTTTGGAGGTGTACAGTTGATATTGTCTGGGGACTTTTATCAGTTGCTACCCCAGAATATGGAGATGATGGATCTTCTATATTATCATCCAGTCTAATGGATTATTTCCATCACGTCAGCCTACAGTCCACACATAGACAAGATGAGCCAGACCTCATTGCAGCAATTCATGAGATCTCCAGGTACTAAACATTTTGTTAACATATGTTACTTTGGTTTGTTGTGTGCATTTAGTCCATTTTCTTAAAAGAACATTATACTTTAGAAAAGTAACAAAGATACCAATTCCCAATTGAAATGAAGGAACATGTGTAAAGCAGCATGTACTTTTTACTTATACTGACAAATGTCTTGATGATATGGAGTTATAACCACATGTACTGTAAACCCATAATTGATAGGTTTGGTAAATAAAACCTAGCCACTCCATAACTACCATTTACATTTTTCTGCCTTAAAGTCATCATATGATTCCTACCATGAGTACCACTTTTTCCCACATCATTGGTTGTGATAATGTCATGGGAGATCCTTTATATTAAAAATGTTTCATATTCCTGTGGACAGTATTAGCCCTGAGTTATTCATAAATTTGGCCATGGGGTAAAATATGATTTAAGTTTGGATTAGAAACATTTGCAAGAAACATATGAATGTAATTAAGGTAAAGAAATTTAGTGTGAGGGTAATCATACCAGATCTGTTTGTCATTTATTTTACAGATGTAATTGGCAACTGTTACAAATCTTTAAGTTTCAACTTACATGTTAGAAATATTGGTTGTATATAAAACATTTACCCCAACATGTATGAAAGATGGTAAACGATTACTGGTGTATTACATATATTAATCACATCATGTACATTTTAGAAGACCTATTAAATATTTAGATTTTCTCTCTCCCTTTTGGATTATCAGTTGAGAGATCTTAGATACATAGATATATGGATACTACATTAAGAAATACAGATGATTGATATGATAAAGTGTATACTAGCTTTTGTTTGTCATATCAATTTCTCAATAGGCCATCCCTTCCAATTTGACAGACACCCAAATGTAGCATAATATTACTAGTATCTTACCATATTTGCCCTCCATGAGAGCATGCATGGTTTATAAAGTCACTAGTTTACTGTACAAGACGTGACCTTCAGTGGAAACAATGTACACAGATATATCTAACTTTGCACTCCATTCACCCCATGTCACTTGTCTTACCCCATATAATTTGTCTTATATAGCCATAAACTTAGAAAATTAGCATCATTTTAAGTTTAGAATGGAAACATGTTCCTATGTACACTGGTCCAAGAAATAAAAACAATATTTGTACAACAGATTGATGTTTATTTGACATAAACTGTATAATTTTTTACAGCAATCAGACATGAAGCTATTGACCAATTAAAAAGTGAACTTGATGTGGTCTTTTAAATTGACCATTTTGTCATAATTCTGTAGGATAGTCACATCATTATTACTCATAAAATTTGTAACAAAAATGTGAATTAAGTTGTGAAAACTGTGATTGACAATAGTTGCACAGTTTTTAATCTGTTCCAAGTGAAAGGCAAGTAGAGTTAAACCTGAGTTGAAAGACCACTACTATCAAAGATCAACTGTCTTAAGAGACAGGAGTCTCAGTATACAGATTTGTTGATTATATAGCATTATAAACTGTAAAGAAAGTCAATCGGTCTTGACATGGAATGATACATAGGCAAATGAGGTTGTCTATCAAGACAAGGTTAAATTTAAAATTGAATCAAAATCTACATATTCTTCTCAGACATTATCAATTATCAAGGAAGAAAATTGTTATTGATGCAAAATGAAAAGTAACATAAATAAGTTGAAAATAACATATGTACTGTATACGAGCTAATTTACTGTAACAATCAGTACTTTCAATGTTGTTTAGAACTGGACTTCTGTTTTGCAGAGGTAATGTAACCTTGGCAACTAATCAGCTGATTTGTCGCCTGAGACGGACATTACCACCTGGAGAGAATCTAGTGAAGGTGTTTGCAAGGAATTTTGAGGTCGATCTTTGGAATGCCAGATCTCTATGTGAAATGGAAGGTTTGTATTTCAGGAAACATAATCATTGCAAGCCAGTGAGATAACATGCAATGTTAGTTTTATGTTGTATAGAATGGAGGTAGCATTGACTTGTAATTTAATGGGACCTCTGTTATTAAACTGGATTGTTAGTGATGTCAGTCAGTGTCTTCCTTCTCCTTGGTACAGGTGCATCCAACTTGAATTTGTATGGGTCTGCTGATAAAATGCTAGTATTGGATTTTCGACCACGAGACTTACTAGATTGTCCTAAAATAACACTGTTTATGGTGGATGAGTACGTGCTGTAATTTGGATTAGTTAAATTGCCATTGTGCAGGCCCCTCACTTGGCAAAATATGTTTTCTATAATATCAGAGTTGTACCTGGCTGGACAAAGACCCTGACCTGGGAAATCACTGATATGTATTTTACATAACTCATTAAATGTAGAAATTAAACTCTCTGTGTCATCGAGGCATTGTTTACTTGGAATCATTTTTCCTTTTTCCTTTTTTGACAGTGGCTTTGCTTCTATTTCCTCTCTCCATGATTGGAACCAATGTAAAATGGTTAATAAGGACTCTATTCGCATATCGTACATAGATATAATTGGTCTTGGATCTTTGAAAACTGTGATTAGCTTGCTTGTGTTTTCCAAATATTCAATAGTACTATCCAGAACACAGCTATTCATTAATGAACTTTGGTATTGTTGCATCAAGTTTAACATATCATTGTTCAAAACTTCCTCAGCAAGGTGATTTCTCATTTTCTCAGAAGAATCTGGATGTAAATGTGAGTAAGATAATTTGTAATGAATTTTGCGAGAGTTTGTATCCTCATCCCATTTGGCAGCATTAATCCACTGGTCCCATACAATGCATTGATCTGACTTGACTAGCTTCCTTGTGTTGAAGGAATGTATGCCACTGCTAAGTACTGCATTCCTCAGTTTCTTCACATTATGAGAGAAATCCTGTGAATGTGCTATTTTTCTGACTGGATTTACTAGATTGGCACTCATGTAATTTTTCATCTTAGCATCAGTATCATTGTTGAAATGCATCTTCATAAACTCCCGATTTTGGTCACCTCCATCTTGAAGAATGTAGTTAACTGTGAAACCCCAAGACTGTAAATTGGATATAATGTTCCAGATTATTATATAAAGTTCAGAAGCTTTTATGCCTCCAGTAGGATAATGAGCAATGGGAAATCGGAAACCAGTGTATCCCAAAAACGACACCTGTAAAACGTTTGATGCAAGTGTTTGCTTTACTTCTTTCTCCTTTAGAATTCTTAATGCTTCCACTTCCTCTCCAGTATCTATCCATCCAATCAGTTTATTTTCATTACATTTCATATTCAGTACCAAATCTTCCTGAATAGAAGCTTCATCATGAATTAAACCCCCAAAATACCCAGATGGGAGGAGATTTAGCTTTTTGGCTGTATTATACATCCACCTGAACATGTCTTGATTGATGCCTGCATTTTGTGGGATTATGTTTTTATATCTTTGAAGTTGCCTCCCAGATGGCAAAATGAAAATGTTACAGTCCTTTAAGTCTTGAAATGACTGGGGGCTTCGGGACCAAAGACTCAGGCATGTTTTGATAATAGTTTTGTCCCATCGGAGCTTTCTTGCATCTTTTATCTTCAAGGCATCATGCTGACTTTTCAAGAAAAATTTCATTTCATCTGTGGCACTTGCAAATACACTGTCTAAAATGTTGGTTAAATCTTGATCATCGGTACATTCTAAATTTATCCAATTATCCTGATTGGATTTCTTAAAGTCACATAAATTCTTCACACAGTTTCTACAAGCATCACCAGTGCTTAACCAGCACAGAATATCTTTGCAGGTTGAACATCTCATTTTTCTTAAAGTGGATGTCTTTGTGTTACATGCAGTACCTATAATTTCGGATATGATATTAACTGGTATTAATCTCTTATGTACAATTTGAAGACCAGTGCAGAGTTTTACCGCATTTACAATGTGAAGAACATTCTGAAAGTTGGACACTGTTTTGTCAAAGTAATTTGAAATGCCCAAAGTGTTAATGTTGATTGGATGTCCACGTACCTTTAGTTCCCAAATGTTAGTAGAAAAATTGAAGGTGATTTCTTTCAAGACTCGATTTCCATTGGATATTATATTAGTCATCAGATAGATCACAGCACAGCTTTCAGTCTTTGAAATCAACATTGATGAATGATCCAGGTAATTTTGAATATTTGACAAATCTACGCTGCCTGTTTCCAATCTGAATTGCGATGCTTGGTAAGAAATTGTAGTGTACACATGTGTTTTGACATGGTTGATGCGGATTCTTGTATGTTGACTCATAGGGAACAGTTGCATTAACAATCTGCAAAATATGTGTATTGACCTGCATGGAACCTCATTGGATTTGCATTCTTGTTTTTAATATGCATATAGGTCCTTTAAATAGACTGTCCCGTTGTTGTCTTTGACAATATTTGAACACAGCCTGCAAATAGACTGTCCCGTTGTTGTCTTTGACAATATTTGAACACAACCTGAAAAAATGAATATAACTAAATATAAGCATACTGTTTTTTAAAAACTAATCCCAGCACTCCATTACACTGTCCACCATACTCCATGATTAACATTAACGTATGACCCAGTGGTGCAATTCACAAATCACAATGATAATTGAGTCTTTCAGTAAATTAATACACATGCACTTTCAACTTTCTGTGGATTTTGAAGACAGGGATATTTAGTTACAAAACCCAAATCTGCAGCCCCAACTACAATGGGCATAACCCTATAATTGGGGTGGAGGTGACCAAGGTCTATATATATATATATATATATATATATATATATATATATATATATATATATATATATATATATATATATATATATATATATATATATATATATATTTCTTTAAGGTGTACATCATCTTCTTTTCAGGTGAGGACCATATATATTACAGTCATGAGGAAGGACATGCCGAAGGTTGTGATGGACTGAAAGAACTGCACCTTAAAGTGGGATGTCCAGTCATGTTGCTTGTCAATATATCTGATGAACTTGTAAATGGGCTTACAGGAGAAGTCATGGAAACCAATGCAGCGAATGTTTCTGTTTATTTCCCTTTACTTAAACAACAGGTATTTGTGAAACAATATGCTTTTACTAAGTACAGTGTACAATTACAGAAAGATGTAGGCACACGTTGGCAGATACCATTAAAGCTGGCTTTTGCACTAACTGTCCACAAGGCACAGGGACTTACACTGGAAAGAGTTTCAGTTGACTGCCAAAATATGTCTCAGTATGGCCAACTTGTTGTTGCGTTAAGCCGAGTTACAAGGAAAAAAGGATTGCAGGTTCTGAACTTTTCAACCAATCTTGTCAAGGTACCACCACCTGTTGTCACAAATTTTTATGAAAAGACAAAACTACCGGAACAAGTTGACTTGTCATGTTGTGTGCAATCCCATAACATTTCTGATATATTACCCATTGGATTTTCGAATTTAGAAGCAGAAATGGACACCAGTGATGAAATGTCTAGTGACAATGACATTCATTTTTTAGAAGTGGTAGAAAGAATGGAGCAGAGCATCAGCAACATAGTGCAGTTTCCGCTGCCCCAAGAAGTTGATGTCCATAATTTGCTCCAGGGCCTTCTGCACAGCAGTGAAGAAACTCCACATCAATCCATAGAAAATACTGTTGTTGCATACCTTGAAAAACACATGAAGGAAACACGCCAATTTGTGGAATATCTTTGGAGCAAGATATGGCCACTAAAGGAGAAGTACTTTGTTTCCACACCAGCAGTAGCAAACATAGATTGTACTGAATTTTACAAGGAGTGTAATAAAATGCTTACAGGTGACGAGTACCAATGGAAAGTCAACCATTTGTTTGGACAAATTCCATCCTCAGGACATTACAATGTAACGTTTAGACTGTCATGCTCTATTCGCAGAGAAATCCTAAACATTCAGACAAAGCCAATTAGGCAGCATGCAAAAGAACAAGCAGAACAAGGTAGAGGAAGAGAGTATGATGAATCAGCAGGTGGAAGAGGCAAAATAAGATACATCTCAGGTTGGTGCCTACATACCCTCAAGAAAAGAAGAATGAAGAGAATAGTACAAAATATGTACAATCCCAAAAATAAGAAAGAAGTGGAACGGTTGGTATTGGAGAAGAAACTTATTGAGCACTTGGAAAATGATGAAATGGATTTAGTAGACACTTCAACACAACAGGATTCAGTACAAGAAATTAATAGAAAGCAAAATGTAAGACGAGGACTCATAAATGTCAGTGATATGTGCTTCCATTTTTTTATGGCTCTGGACAAGTCAATGAGACTAATTCAGACAGACGCAAATTTGAATTTGCATGGTTCCAAATTTTCAGCTTTTTTGAATTTAAAGTTAAAGAATGACCACACATTGAATGAATTATGGACAAACTTATTTTTATCATTTGATGGCAGTTTCAAAGATGCAGGTAACATCCAGAAAAGTATTCTTGATGAAATAATTTCGAAATACTCACTGATGAGCATTGCTCAGCTAAGGAAAGAGTATCTAGAGAGGAATAACGTATTTAAAAAAGAAACCCTTCGCCAGCAATTAAGAAGGAAGAAAGACAGTGTGAAAAATCAGAGTCCAGTGTAAAACGTAAAGTAAACAGCATTGGTAAAGGAAAGGCCAAAAAAACAAAGTGTACAGTTCAGTGGCCTTGTGGGGTCTGTGGCAAAGATGCAAGTGAGAATTCTGTTGCTTGTGATCAATGTGATCTATGGTTCCATGCTGATTGTATGAGAATTGAAGACCTTAATGCATTACCAGATAAATGGTTTTGTCCCACATGCGCAGAAAAGCAAGAATCAGAATAATATCTGTAAAAAATAATGCATCTATTAGATTGGAGCTTGCAGAAACTGATTGATTTATTATAGGGTTTATTCAATGATTGCATGCTCAATTATGATGGGGATGGCAAGTCACCAATGGAGTCGAGCAAGGCAGTGTATTGGCTCTGACCTCGTCGATATGATGTTCTGTATCATGTTTAGTAATGTTTTGTGACTATTACATTATTATCTACACCACATACCAGACGTACGGTAAACTCAGCAGTGTATGGATCACAGAATGTTCATGATCTCACATTTCCTGATGGCTCATCACTGAATGCAAAACTTAGGTGTGACTTGCAACCAGTATGGACCATTTCTCTTCAGCTTGTTGGAAAAAGATATCTAAATCATTATCAGTAGGAAAGCATTATGCAGACCCTACCATCATAGTAAATGGAAAAACTCTCATGCCAGTGGAGAAGTTCAGATGCCTTATGTGCACATTGTTATATGCAGTACACATTGATGATAAAACCAATGCCAGAATTGCTAAACGAGGTGTGTCCTTTGGCATAATATTTTTAAGTCTGCAAACCTAAATGCTTGTTTACAAATCCATTTTGTCAGCGATCCTGCTGAATGCTTGTGAAACCTGGACAATGTACAAATGTCATGACAGTAAATCATTTTCACACGGGCTGCCTTGGGAAATCGGCGAGGATAAGATGGCAGGACAAGGTCCCAGACATTGAGGTTCCTATATAGGCAGGCATTCCATGCATCAACACTGATGAATTGCCAATCTGATTAACATCAGATCTCCACTCTCCTAATGATATTAACCTGATTGTTGACTAGCAAGATAATCCTCAATTGATCAAGTGAACCAAAGTCATCTCCAACCATGTGTGCCACATACAGTTCAGAGCATAAATTGACCTGTCAGGTCAGCCACTCACAGAAACCAAACCTGTTAGTGATGTCTTCGAAATCAAAGAGCAAAAAGAACAAAGGAATTTGCCTGAGGATACACCTGTAAGCATTATTACATTCCTTATAGCAGACTTTGCATGCTCAAATAGTAGGACTGAAGACCACACATTCCATCTCCAGTTACATGTAAATAATCGCTGCACAATATAAAGTGAAGCATTAATTCTCCTTTGATAGCTCAGCTTAAGTAGTTTTGACCCAGAATCACTAAATGTGGAATCCAGTGGTATTCTGACAATGAAATTAAGTTCAATATAAATGAAAGAATGAACTTGGCCAATATAGTGTAATTTCACTAGTACAATTTCAAGTCATCCATGAAACTCTTCAACATTGACCAAATTTGTTGGGAAGATATTGGTTCACGTCACCTTACTGTATTTACAGACTATGAAAAGGGGAGAACTGAATATTCATTGCAGAAGCATGAGTAGCATCAACCTGAAAATTGCAGCACATCCTCTATTTGTCAAGAAATCCAAAGCAGTTTCTCCTGTTGAGTGTGCCAGAGAAAGTTCAGAGCATAAATTTGTAGTATCAGCAACTCACATACTTACAGAAACCAGACTTGTTAGTGATGTCATAGTCTGCTTCAAACTCCAAGGATAAACAACAACAATAATGCGCCTTGCCCAAAGACACGTGTAAGCTGTGTTACAGACATTACAGCCTAATGTACATGCTGTGATGGCAGGATTGAAACTCACACCCTGTCCATTGCAAGTTACAAATAACCAATCACTTTACAAAGTGAAGTGATACATGACTTCTCTGCTTGCTCACCTTAATTAGTAGGACTGGAATCACTGAATGTGAATTCCAATGATATCATGAGAATGAAATGATACAACCAATGGAAAAGAACTTTACCAGTACAGTGCAATTTCAGTTGACTTGTGGATTAAGTGTATATATTTTCCACCTGAATATCAGAGTTCGCAGATTGCTTAAAAGCATATTTCGAATATGAGGCAGTTAACAAATGGCTGCAGTATTTCTTGAAACTTTTTATTTGTACTTAAATTATGACTGTGCTGAAGGTTGGATTACATGTGGTGTGTGATTTTGAACTTGTAAGTCAAATTTTATTCATCACCAACAATATAAATATACGACAGGTGAAAAAGGTCACTTGAAAAGATACTACAAGAAACTTCAAAATTGGACAGATCAGTGTCTTTCAAAGTGCTGTATAAATTTGAAGACACTATTTGTGCACAGTATACATGTATATTATATAAGTCAATGGCAAAGCCAGCTAATACTTTCCCCGACTGATACAAATTTTGTTGCTCCATAAGTGAATCCCAATGGTAAATATCATTTGAATTTGAGAAGTATTTACAAGAAACAAGTATTCAGTGCTGTTAGGTTCCTGTTAAATTTCTTATACTATAACAGACTATCATCACAAGATTTTCATTTGAACCACTATTATGCAACAATTAAGACAAAATGACGTTCAGTTTGCAAATACTGACCCAATGTGATAGCATATGATAACATTTACAGCCTTGCCAACACATATCATTAGGTCTAGTAAGACAGTCCTAATGTTAATAGGCCTAGGTATAATGCAACAGATTGATATGTAACATTAAATCAGAATTGACATATTGCATACACTGTAGTGCTGTTTCTATCAAGGAATATTCATTGACTATAAGCCCATCTGAGTAGCTGAGCTAGTTTGGTATACAAATGGGGAAGGACTTTCACAAGCAAAGCACAGAAACCCTAACTGCTAGTAAGATGGTATTTTGAAAAATTAATATTGGACAACTACTACTTTTCATGTGCAGGTAAAACAAAACAGCTTACAAATTCCTATATGTGTTGCAAATGATCAATAGGTACAATCCTACTCTTTCCACAATAATTTCATACATAGCATATTTATTATGTTGTTTCTTTTGTCATTTATACATATGTACATACTCAACATAAAATGTTAGGTTCTTTTAACAGTAGCCTTCATTAAACAAGCACTTCTCATATGTACTGAATGCTCTGAGTTCCCCATTGATTTTAATCGCCTATATATTTATTTCCAAAATGTTTGGAAACACAGGTGGATGATCTAGAGAGCTGGCAATGTAACTAAAATATTACATTAAGTGACCCCATTAAATCATTAAAACTCTACACAACAAGGCTTTGAAGATCCTGGAACATAGCTGCAAGTACATGTATCTTTTATTCAACACCACAAATGTAGAAGGTGCATAAAATTTGTGCATTTTCGATTATATGTCCATACATCCATTTGTAATGCATGCATTCAGTTTGGTATTTGAGGGGATTCCTTGTTATCGTTAAGTTACTGTCAAACACATTTATAAATGTTATCGGTGTATTGCAGTTTCAGTTATTTTCAGATGTAATGCAAACAAAACAAAATTATGAAATCACAATCACCTTCGTCATCAGGAGAGATACATCCAAATTTCCACCACCACTGGTAAAAAATTGACATTATTATGCTATTTATTTGCATACTTGATAGGTGCATTATTTTCAATTAAATATGTCACACTTTATTACATTTGCTAAATAACATGTCAGCAAAACAGATCAATGTAGTCAGCAAACCAGCCCCTACCTTTGATAATGAATGTATTTTGTGGAATTTTATTATACTGTCATTGCTTATGGATGAACTTGGAGATATCTTGAAACAGAGAGAAAGTCAAAGGAAATTGTAATATCCTTAAATATGTGTACTTTTACTCATCACACTGGACCACACACACTTCATTAATGGGGAAACTTGTGAAGTTGGTGCTATTTAAGTGCATGTGACTACATATATAAAGTAGCAATAGGGCCATGTTAGTACAAGTTCGATATCTTTCTCTTTGAGTGATGGATTTCTTATTTTTCAAGCAATATTTATATTTATTTTGATAGTATTGCTCTAAAACAGCATATTGTGACATTGACCAAAACACAGTAATAGTCGGCCCATTACTAATATTAATTATATTCCGAACAGTCTCACTCATATATAAAATATTGAACATAATTTAACATTAAGATAATTGGCATTATCGACGCTACTAAGCTTATTTTACCATGGCACAATACAATTATCCATTTATTTCGTTGCTGTTGTCTGCTTGTATTTAGCGCTGAACTACAGACTCGAGGTTGTTCGGAACTTACCTTTCGGTCAATGGTGAAATCTAAGACTACCCGAATGCAAACGGCACTGCCGGTCAGATACTTGTCCGGACGTCAAAATCGGCGAACAATTATTGCATTTTATCCAATATGTCACAAACTGAACGAAGTGTGTCGTGCTGTTTTGAAAATTGAACTATTCTCGATTACGACTGGCTTAAGTTGGAAATTAGCAGGCGCAATTAGGATAAACTAGCAGGGTTGGAACTACCGAGGGGTGCGGACTCGTGTCTTCCCTTGTGTTATATTATTACAGGTTAGGCTCTCAATTTTATTTGTAACAAACCCCTGTGGAACCAATACGGAGGAAAGCTACGATGCATTCCGATTGCCACAACAATGTCTAATCAGCTAAACTCAGCGATTCAGCTTGCTTGTGGAAGTGGCACAAGCCACAGGAGTCTGACGTTTAATCAATAAAGTACGATGAAATCTCCGACAACACAAAATCACCTTACCAGTACCATAAATTAATACAAGGAGTGCAAGCGTGACCGCAACCATCCGCTCGATTCGACTTTTGTCAAGCGTCTTTTATCGTTTCATAACCGCCAAAAGACTGAAAAGCTACACATATCCATTCAAAATACAGTAGAGTACAAGCGTAGAACTCTCGGGCGACCATCGCATGAATCTAATCCGGCGAATTAAACTTTATTTTCACAATTACGGTCACAAAGTCTTTCTACAGGACTCCATCAGGCGGAAGTAGCCGGTTCTGTCACGGGATGCATAACACTTTGAAAGTAATTTCACAAAACAAAATGTTAACTTGCCTTTTATTTCAGATTGTATCATTTGATAATTTTATATAAATTTCCTGAACAGAAATATCTAGTTAAAGTTAGGATAGTAGAAATGACGGTTGATGACGTTTTCACCCTTCCAATATTAAAGCCGAGACGGATGCTGGATTCGGTAGTATTAAAAGATAATACAGACTCGGCTCCGTGATCGGTACGAGTAGTAGACACTAACGCCTATTTAATACAGGGTAGAATCTAGTAAAATAGGCTACTTCCGCCTGATGGTGTCCTGTAGAAAGACTGTGACCGTAATCATAATGGTGAAAATAAAGGTTAATTCGCCGGATTAGATTTATGTGATGGTCGTCCGAGAGTTATGCGTTGGTAAGTTAATGTATTTTCAATGGATATGTGTTGCTGCTCAGTCTTTAGGCGATTCTGAAGCGATAAAAGACGCTTGACAAAAGTCGAATCGAGGGGAAGCTGGGGTCACGCTTGCACTCCTTGTGTTAATTTATAGTGCCGATAAGGTGATTTCAGAGATTTCATCGTACTTTACTGATACAACGTCAGACTCCTGTGCTGAAACGCGGACATTTCAATAGCGGAATTCCATTCTGTTTATTTTTTGGGGGAGGGAGGAGAGGGGGATAAATATTAACAATCTGTACAAAAGAAAACTTTCTGTTAAACCAGTGCAAGCAATATCTCTCATGCCGCATCGGAAAGAGTCATACATTTAATAAGGCGAAAATATAACAATATTGCCTTATTTCCTCTTGGTAATAGAGTAGGATTAGTAGGATTTCAAAATGACTCTGACCAGTAATTATTCGGTTACTGTGCAATCCTTGACTCCATAACAATTATGTAAAATAATAAAATAAAATAGAGACAAACAGTCATACATATAATTATATTGTTATAAAGGATATACAATTTATCAATTAAAAAAAAAAATATACAATTTTATATAGTGCATTGGTATTAAGGCCATTAGGATACAAAGTATCTAATTTATGAATCCATTAAGTTTCTTTTATGAACTTATCCATGTCTCCATGCACAATATCTATTGGCATGAAAGAAAAATCGAGTAGAGAGTGATTACTGGTATTAAAATGTGTTGAAATATTAGAGGAAAACAGAGGATCTCTATAATTTTTTATATGAAAGCGATGATTATTCATTCTCTTAGAAACTTGTTGAAATGTTTGTCCAACATATTGCATATTACATTTTTTACAGGTTATCAAATAAATCACATCAGTTGATACGCAGTTAGTGTTATAACGTAGGGAAAATACCTCTTTAGTATTAGCGCTACTGAAAGAAGTACTTTCTCTTATGTTTGCACATTGAGAGCACCGGTGTCTATTACATTTAGATGACGAGAATTGTCTTTTTTTATTTTCTGTTTGTTTAGTTCTAATTAGAAAATCTTGCAAATTCGTGGGTCTTCTGTAAGCAAGAATTGGTTTATTGTTGTAAAGTGATTTTACGCTGTTTTTATTTGATAAATTTAGGAGACTCCAATATTTATTAATTATAAGGCCTATATTAGGTAAAGAAGGATTATATTGTATTGTAAAAGGAATTATATTTTTCTCTATTGTACAATTTGCTGTGCTTAAAGCCTCGTGTAGAGTAAGATTAAGGGCTTTGTTCAGCGCAGAATCAATATGTTTAGGATAATTTCTGTTTTGGAAATATGTTTTTAAATCATTCAACGAATTTTGTAATTGACAATCATCTGAAATAATGCGTCGGTATCTTTTGGCCTGGCTAAATGGTATACCGTTTTTACATGACATGGGATGACATGAAGAATATTCCACATACTGGTGGATATTAGTTTCCATGACATGAATATTTGTAGAGATAGTGTTGTCAATATTTTTAATTATATTTACATCTAAAAATGAAACATGCGTACTAGATGCCGTATAAGTAAATTTAATTGTCGGATGAAAATGATCTAGGCGATCAATGAATTTTTCCAGTTCTTCAGTTGAACGGTTCCATATCATAAATATGTCATCTAAAAATCTAAACCAAACAGATGGATTAAACTTTTTCTTTTTGAAGGAAATCTTTTCCTAATTTACCCATGAAAAGAGAAGCGTATGAAGGAGCCATAGGACTACCCATTGCTGTACCCATTACTTGGATGTAATTTGTATTATTGAATTGAAAATAATTATTTTCCAAGATAAGTTTTGTTATTTTGCAAATATCTTCACTAGATAGCGTGCTATTATTAGGATTGTTATCAAGAAAATATTTACACGCTTCAATGCCATCTGTATGTGGAATGTTGGTATATAGTGACGTTACATTTAATGATACCAGGATTGAGTTATCAGATAGGTGTGGAATAGACTTCAACTTTTTAATGAAATCAGTAGTATCTTTAATGTATGACGGAAGTGATTTCATTAAAGGTTGTAAAACACTATCAATAAATTTGGATAGGTTTTCAGTATATGAATTACAACCTGATATAATGGGTCGTCCTGGATAATTTAAAGGTAAATTATGGTCAGGATTTTTATGAGTTTTGGGTAATATGTAGAATTGAGGCGTACGTATGTTAAGAGGGAAAGTATCAAATTCCTCATATATGGAATTATTATTTTTAGCGATCTCATTAATGCAAGTTGAATTTTTCGATTTAATTTCTATTGATGGGCCTTCGTTAATATGTTTGTAGTATTTTTCCTCATTTAATTGACGTTCAACTTCTTTAACATAATCTTCCTGATTCATAATAATAATAATAGTGTTTGATTTATCAGCCTTTTTAATCACTATACTGTCGTCATTCATTAGATTATATAAAGACTTAATTTCGTCCTTAGAAATATTACTGTAATATCGCTTTTGATGATTCCCATGTAATATCTCTTTTGTGATCGCGTCAATATAAAAATCTAAATAGGAATCATGTCCACTAGGTGCTGTAAAAGATGATTTAATTGTATTGAAATAACCCATTTTTTTAGAACGAAAAGAATCCGATTTAATTTTTAGATCCTGTCATATATATATATATATATATATATATATATATATATATATATATATATATATATATATAATTTTTAGATCGTGTCATATATATATATATATATATATATATATATATATATATATATATATATATATCCATTGGCAAATACATTTAAAGGGTTTCTTCCAAGCTTTTTTGGTTTTTCCTATTTACTATAGTATTTAAATTGCCCAAAGGGTTGTTTGATTTTTCTGAAAGTCAGATCGTGAAGCATCTAGTAGTTCTCTATAAATTCAGTCAAAATAAGCATCCCCGCTTCGTATACATAATTTCCGTTAATCTTAGGATACTGAGCGCGTGTGTAGTCAGAAATGGGAGAATAACATCAGCGCGTGGTTGCTGATGTATGAAGTTTATATCGGATGCACGTTACTTTTAAGAGGAACAAAAAAATGCCAACATATTGTTCTGAACACAGCTGGTCAAACAAAAAGTGTAAAGGGGTCAGGAATTCATTTTTTTCCAATTTCCATATGAACCATACTAATAAACTAGTTGTTATCAGCGTTTCTCTGTCCTTGCAAATTTGAAATGAAGTCTCCAAAGAGGTGAATTCTGCAATGTCAAATACATTGTCTGGTGATGCAGTCTCTGTACCCCTCCAGAGCTTTGATTTACACCGGATCCACTTCCTAACAATGGATGCTCTCAGTAATAGAGTATAAGGGTGTTTCTTAGCCAAAACCCCATTTTGTATTAGGACGACAGTATGATTACCCCCTCCAGCCCCCCCCCCCCCGGCTAGTCTAAACAAAATACGAAAACAACTTTGTTGTGGCAACAGCGTGAATTTCATTATTGATTACCTGTCAAGGACCTGTCAATGAATCATCATCATCGTCAGACACAATAGGGTTGGCTCAGGAGCGCACCCTTATACTCTGCTACTGCGGTTTTTACTTCAAATCGCTAGCTATTTATATTTATATTTTCACACAAAATTGAACTACTAGCAGTTTGTGCCTTGCACTCCACTGTATCTAACATTGTCATAAAATTTCCTTGAATAGCTAGCGATTTACTGTAATAAGCAATCTAATAAATCCACCTTAATAAAATCAATACTATCAGGCATTTCATATCCTAAAGCAAAGGTATTGATAACATCAGATCAGTGTCTTTTACCATCAAAATTACAAAGACAAGATTTGATAATAACATCAGTCTCAGTTTTATGACAATTTGATCTTATTGCCTTCATCTCAACGTAACTAAACAATCCGTCTAACGCAGCTTATAATTGTCGAATCCTATCACCTTACCTACCACATTTCTTTTTAATCCCTTAGCTTATTTCTTAACTTCATTATCAGCTAATTTTAGACAGTACATTTTACTACGCAATCCGATGAACTCGGTTATAATTTTCATAGCAACCTCATCCTTAAATTTTCCTATTACTTTTTTTTTATCATCACAGTGAAATCCGCTGTTTATTTGTTATTTTTTGATCATCTGAAAGATCAAACTTTTCTCGGTTAACGTAAAACGCTTGATGAATATCAGATTTTATCTTGTACATAAGCGAGTCAGTATCTGTAAATAACATCTCTGCATCAGACCACTTAACCATAACAAATCATAATGAAATTGGTTCATTGGCCACGTTGATATTCCAAGTACTCCCATACCGATGTAAGTAGTATGTGGGGACTGCTGGGGGTCTATGGGACTTCTATATTAAAATTTTGGTCGTTTGCGCTATAGGGTCAATGGGAATTTAACATGGGAATATCACCTGGATGTCAATGGGAATTGAACATTGGTGACGTCATGGGGTTTATAGGGTCAAAACTATTTATAGGGTGAAATGTATATATAGGGACAAAGGGTTGATAGGGACAAACATCGACATACAGAAACAAACAAATACACATCCAAACGCACAGCAAAGAGGACAGAGATGTTCCAAAGAAAGAATCACAGACAGAATAGAGACTCCAAAAAGTAAAGTCTATTGTATGGGTACAAAACATTTATTCAAATATATCCATGGGCTCTATGACCTGTGGTTTAGTCTAAGCACTATCCATTTGATACAGATAAAATTGTACATGGAACAAGCCTATTCACAAGTTATCTATTTAATGGTTCTCGAAAACTACTTTTAAAAATTTCAAAGTTCATGCCTTCAAAAAAAACCATATGCAACGTATATGCATTTCATAAAAGAAGGACACTTTTCATACTACAATTAATGTCCATTTTTAAGAAAAAGTTAAAACAAGAAACAAACGATCAAATAGGATAAAGTTCGTGGTTTTCTTTTTGTCTGTCACACACGTTGTTTAAATCTAGTCAACTACCACTTTCCCATTACGTATTCCATTTCATCTGTAGATCTGTTGGTATATCCATCGTGCTAGGTACACGTATCGATAAGCAGATCAATGGCGGTTATTGTGTTTTTCCCATGGAGGTACAACGTATGCCATATAAATGGTCACTTTTCCATCGGTGATGTTAGATTTGTGTCTCATCGTCTGCACATCTTCAGTAACCCTCAATAGTTTGGAAGAAGTTAATTCTGAAGGTGTACTAAACCCGAGACATACAGGAGAGTTCCAACTATCGTGATACATAAATAGGCTCAAACGATCTCGATCTTTGACTTGACATTGACGTTTGAGTTTCTCTGACAGTGACAGCGAGTCAAATAAGTCGTAATGAAACATGCCGCTTCCACGGCTGGAACCTGAGACGCGAAGTCTTTAAATTTCACTGTGTAGGTGTAAGTTGTCTTCCTAAATTTTCTTGAGGTCGCTATCTGAGTCATTTGAGTGCTAAATTACACCTTTAGGTCTACTGAATCCTTTTCCTTCTTGGACGCACTTTGCTGTGACGGTATGGTGGTGAAAGAGGTCAATGATGTTTGCTCCTTCTCTTTTTTATCTGCGTAGAGCGATTCATCTTTCTGAGCCTTTGTCCTCGCAATGAACTGTCGTTCTTGGAAGTCGTCCCCTTTTATACGGGTGATATCAGCGTGTCCGTAAGGTAAAGTCTTATAGTCTGGAAGTCCCACTGGTTGCACATAGTTTTTCATGGCGTTAGTAAATAAACAACTAATATTTGATACAGCATCGGTGATGTGATCGTGAGGCAGAGCATCGCACTCGAGTTTTCTTTCGCTTGATACTTGCTGTGTGAACAGATTCATCGTTCTCGCTTTGCATTTTTAGTCACAAAATATCGGCCTTGGAAGTTTTCCCCTTTATATGCTTGCCAATATCATCGTGTCCGTACGGTAAAGTGGAGTGGTTGGGAAGCCGCACTCGCTTCTGGTATACGATTTGATACACTTTTCCTAAAGGCCGACTGACGATTTGGTGTGTGGCTAAACGTACAAACTTGTGAGGTTGGTAGGTGGTCACTTTAAAATCTTGATCCTCTCCAGATTGCAAGGCTTCTTTCAGCACGCCAAAGTTCACAACTTGACCCGTGCAATGATTTAGAGTCATTCCGTTCACTTTACACTCGGTGTGCACTTCTCCTTGTTTGTCCCGGTATTCGTAGTCGTAACTTTTAGGGCTGCCACTAGCAAAATTTAGAATCATGTCGTCAGGGTGCATGTCCGTCCAGGCTCCTAAACGGTCTCCTTCGATTTTAGGGTAACGATGATCATCCGGACGTTAAATGTAGATGCAACTGTCCGTGTCAAAGTACAGGACGCGATCTACTAGTTGGTGTAAGGCTTCGTACAGTTTTAAACGAGCATGGGCTGTCACGTAGGCCGCAATGATGACATTTCCAAATTCGTCAGCTTCAACAAATTCAAGTTAGTTTTCGTAATTGACCAGGATCAAGTCTTCACGAATGACGTCCACGTGTTTCATGTATTTGGTTTTATCGTGAATCGTCTAAAAGTAGTGGGGAGAGTCTGTCAAATACTCCGTCTTGGGTAAACACGGTCTTTGTCCCATTTTGCCCCACAAGCAATTGAACATCACTTTGGCAAACGATCGTAACCGCTCCGGTGGCCTAGTGCTTAGAGCGTCTGCCTTGGATGCGGAAGGTCGCAGGTTCGAACTCCGGCGGAGTCATACCAAAGACTTCTAAAAATGGTACTAACAGCTGCCTCTCTAGGCGCTCAGCATTAAAAGCTAGTTTTAGGACTGGTCGGCCTGGTGTCAGGATAATGTGACTGGGCGGGTCATCATGCTACATGTCTGCGGTATGATGCCTCAGTGCTAGAAATCAATAGCAAACTGCATCACTGCAGACATCGTGGCGATATAACTGAAAAATTGTTAAAGCTACGTTAAAAATCCAAATCACACACACACACACACACACACACACACACACACACACACACACACACATATACATCACACGCAAACGATAGCCTTCCTTCGTTTTCCTCCACGTGATTTAAAGGGATGCCTTCCTGCTTCAAGTATTTCTCTTTGAATTTCTTTTGGTCTTCAGGAGTCTGGCACCAGGAAGGATAGCCGCTGTCTTTTTGTTTCAGTTTCAGAAAGGCATCCACGTAGTCTGCAAAAATGCCTTTCTGAGTCTCGTCACCCTTCTGGTACTGTTCTGTCTTGGGAGAGTGGTAAATTTCGTACACTTCTAAGAATTGGTATCCCAGGTCCAGAGGTTGTAAAAAATTCCACGTTGACCCACGTTCCCCTCAAGACGCGTTCTTCCTGGGTGTGCTGACAAGGTTGGTCTTGGTTGCACGTTTCGGCACAAGTACGGTACAAGGGAAACATCAGTTTTCCTTGGCAATGGTGAGGTAAAACTGGATGGTACAAGTCCGTGGGAGGCAAGACTTTGCACTTAATCATCCCTTCGTAATCTCGAATGTTGTCCAGGTCGATGTGTTTCTTCAGCAATTGCGGGTGCCCTGCGGAAAAGTGACAGTATTTACACATAAGGATACAACAAACACACGTCCAAGTGCTTGATTTCTTCTCTTTTCTCCTCGTCGGTGTGGTACAGCAAACAATTGGCATTCGCCCGTTCTCCGTACAAACTACCCCGCGGGTTCAGAGGGTCCACCAACTTGCAATTTTCCACGATACGTTTAAACTCGGGATCGGTTTTCAAACGGAGATCGTACTCGTGTTCCCACATTTCCACCACTTGGTATTCTTGCTGTTCTAACTTCAAGCGACGCTGACAAGTGGCCTTATAACAGTCATCCATGGTATGTTGTAAAAACTGATTTTTAGTGTCACGTTGAGGGAGGCAAATGGGACATACGTTAAATAAGCAACCGTTAAACTCGTACACGATCTCTGGGTTTCCTAAGTCCCAGCCATCCACCGAATACGTTCCGATGATCTTTTCACCTCCTCCATTTCGGGCAAGTTGGATCCATTTATTTTCCTTGTTGCACAAATAATATAGCCATCTTAGTGCTTCGACCGATTATTGAAGTTTGACAAAATTGGTCTTTTGAGGGCGGATGGCAGCTAGGGTGTTTAGGGCATGAATCGTTGGCGGTACACTAAGGAACACACTTTGGCAATGGTGCAGGCTTCTTTCAAAGGATCGATCCCTCCGTGTTCCATGAACATTTCTCGAAGTTGTCCACAGCAATGCCGCAAGATGTCCACGTCGGAACGACATTACTTTAACTTTTCTTCCTGAAAGTCGAAGGGGTCCGAGGCGTGAGTGTGGTACCAAGCGTATAAAGCTTCTCGTTGTTCGGTGCGCATTTTGTCGGGGCCGTAGTAGTGAGCATCAGGCAAATGGGGTAGAACTGCATATTGATTGACTTCGGTATTGAAAACGTGCGGAAACCAGCCTTTGGCCATTTCTGTCATTCCAAACGTTTATGGCATTTGGTTCAATGGCATGGCCAAGTAACTCATCGAATCTTTAAACTGCTCTTGTCCCACTTACATGGAAATCAGTTTGGCTCCGTTCAAGGCGACTTTAGTACGTTCGGTGCTTTGTTCCGTATAGTATTTAAGAAGAAATTGCCTATCGTATCCCGAGAAATTGTGAGCCATCACCGTGGAATTGTAATGACAATCTCCGTAACGTTCGATGTCCTCTTGGCTTCACGTTTCGTCGATGGGGTTTAAGATCCATTGGGCGAAATCGGCCAGCGTGTTCGGTCCTCGAAAGAGTTTTTCACGTCCTCCAGGAATTTTGCTGCAGTATGGGCAATGGCTAAAGATAGGCTCTTGGATGCTCTTCTTGCACTCAAGGTGAGCCACGCAGAAATTAGGAATGTGAATGTCAGTCACTTGCATGCAATCAAAATCGAAAAAGATAAAATTCCCTTTCTTCTTTTCCTTTTCCTTGTCTCCTCCTGTTTGCTTTGGTATTTTTGAATGTAGCATTCGTGTTCCAAGTTCACGATTTGGCGACAAATGGGACATCGTTTCTTTCCTGAAAATAGGTGTGTCTTGGCACTGTTGGTACGTTTGACTTGTCCACAAGTAGGAGAAATCTCAAGAGTTGACAAGCACTTTTCTTCTGTGATCCTTGCGTCTTTAGATGTTGTTGGTAACAGGCTGTGCTGACAAATTTGAGCTGACAAGTTGGGCAATGCACTCGTTGTTGCCCTTCGTCAAGATAGGGTTTAGAGGCTAAACATCCATCACATTTCGATCTACAATGCTTGTGTTGCTCTCGATTGTTATAGCCATAGTTACATTTCTGACAATAATAACCGTATCCCAGGAATGCGGTGATACTGGTAATAGCATCGAAATGTTCATCGTGATGATAGACATGAATGTATTTTCCGTCTTTGAAATTGTTTCCTCGAAACAACCGTTCTCCACTCACTTCTTGAGGATGTACTGTCAAGGTGTAGCGTGGTGATAGGACGTCTTGCAATTTTTGCATTTCAGGAATGCCACAGGGCGTGTCTTTGGTTAGCCCCGCTTGTTGTAACAGGAATTCTGCTTCTCTTTGTTGTTTGGCTCGGTTCGATTGTCGAATGTTTTCACAGGCTTTTTTTTTATCCTGCCGTGTCGTTCTTGTCGGCATACGTTCGTCTCATGACGATGGCACGGGCTAAACACATCTGGTCTTGAGTGTTGTTAATTTGAACGATGCTGCGCTTGTTGCTGCGAAGTTCGTCCACCAATAACACCTTTCTGCGTTGCCCGGTCCCTTTGGGAACGAAACAGTTCGTGTAATTATTGTGACTGCTGATCACAATTTTGGAGAGGCATCTTCAAACGAGAACATATTCCATTAGGATTTCAATCAAAACTACGATGACACAGAGAGAGAGAGAGAGAGAGAGAGAGAGAGAGAGAGAGAGAGAGAGAGAGAGAGAATGTTATTCCTTCATTAAAAAAAATATCACGACACGAAAGATTGTTTTAATGGTTTATTTTCCTGAAGAAAGTTTCAAAGAAACTCTCATTGCACTTAAGAGTCAGAGTCAGTACTGGACTAAACACGAGATCGACGATGATGTATCATTTTGTGACACTGGATCGTTCCCTGTACGTTGACAGAGATACTAGTTGACCAAATTTCATACCGTGGAAGGGTTTCGCGTTAGAAATACGACTGATGAACCGCTATTGAGGGTCAGCGACGCTATCATCAACCTACACAGGATCACCTCGACGAAAAACCACACTCTGCACGGACATCCCACCACATGGCCGATGGCTGATGATACTCAAACGGTCTCGTGTACTCAGTTAAAATCCTTCGGAAACACAAAGCTATCCCTGGAGGCGGAACTCTCACCGGAGATCTCGCCATGTTAGAATTTAGGGTGTCGGGTCTTCCAACGACGTGGACACCCTCCCAGGATAGCACAGTCAGTTACAAGCAAGTGACAGATTATGCTCTGGCACTCACGAGAGGATCCATGACCGGAGATTTCAGCATGGACTACAAACAAATTTTGATGTAATCGACGACCGCCAACAGCATCGACATTGTCAACAAACTCTACGTAGACGCTCACAGAGTCAAATACAAAGTTGGACTTATTCTTTTGATGACATACAATGCGTCTAATCGATCTGGATTCGTCGCCAATTCCTTCTCGGAATACTCGACAACGTTTGAGGCGTATTACGCGTTCACTCCACTATCCACTGCGAGAGAATGGGCTACGTCGTCGTCGTACAACAACGGATGGATTGAGTACCAGTGTCCGTACGAAGTCAACATATGGAAAATCAATCTCAGAGGAAGATTCAGTAACACGTCCAGAATCACTGGATGGAACATCACAGCAAACAAATCGCCGATGCTTTTGGACGACTATTTACACGCTCATGACCACGCTTGGATCGACTGTGCAGGAATATATCCTTACCTCGCTAACATCTCGATACAACGTGTTCCGCTTAAACATCACTGCAGCAGAATCCACCAATCCCGGTATGAGCTACTTTCAGATTTTTACTGCCAATTATGTCATATAGACATCATGGCGGTAATCGCGCGCATCGTTACTGTGCTGTACCAGTTGCTGTTTAACGATACATATAGACAGGAGGCGTCATACGCTGGCAACGATCAGCATGTACATAAGCAGACTACGTGAATTCAAGGAGCGCTGAACGAGGTCAGATATGCGGGTAATTCCTCCTTGGAAGAGGCGTACGAACGATGGAAAGATGACGTATTACGTGTGTCACAGAAAAAGGCAAGATGGAAAGATCACGTATTACGTGTGTCACAGAAAAAGGCAAGAAATAACTTGGTTTCGCCTTAGAACGATTTGATCATTTTCGTCATACATGCGTACAACGTTACCTAGGGTGGAAAATGTTTTTTTCTAGTAATGCGACTGCACTAGCATGTATCTCGTCGTAGATCGCTTTCGGCGAGAGACACAAAATGCACGGTATGCACGGGTATTTTACCCTTACTAATACTCATTCTCCTGTAGATTTAAGGCACGTTTCTTTTCTAATTAACACATTGATCTTTTGGGGTCTTGTCAAGGAATGTACCTTCTCCATTTTGTTCTACAGCCATAGAGGTAAGTGTTACATTTTTTTTTTTTTATTTGAGATGTGAAGCATATTCAGTTTTAATGTCGTAGCGTGAAATATTGCCTTTACCACTACGCGGACTTGAAACGTTGTGAACTTTTGAACTGTTACAGGTCACTATTAAGAGTTTAATTTAGTAGCATGTGTCTGGAGATTTTAAATCTGTACCTGTTATTATGACCAGTTTGATGTTTTTTTTAGCTGTGTGTGTGTGCGGGTGTAGGATGGAAGTGCTGATTTGTAAACTTGTGCGCTTGGTGGATGCATGAAGGGGGTGGGGGTGGCCAATACAAGTGTGGGCCAACCCCAGAATTCAGAAGAATTGTGTGGTTTGACAATGGACACGTGAACCAGGTCAAAATGTTTCGTTTGCAAGTTTTTACAAGTATTTATACGAGTCATACGTGGTTATGAATCGTACGGGCTGTATAAATGACTGAGTCACGAGTCATATGTTTGGTACAATTGTTACGTTGATTACAATTGATCATGTTTGTTTCAGTTATGTTGTGTCAATTGAGTACATGGAACATGTGGTGTGTTTCAACTGAGTACAATTGAGTTACCTTCATTACATGAGATTATATGAATCTTACTTTCATTACAAGAGATTATGTGAATCTTACTTTCATTACATGAGATTATATGAATCTTACCTTCATTACATGAGAATATATGAATAAAATATTTGTTTTCCCATTCAGGAATGTTTGCGTAAAGTAATTGAATGAGTCGTGTGATTATAGCTTGAAAGAGTCACACTGTATATGTTGTAGAGGATATACATATTTTTATTAATTCATTTCATAAACTTCCATCTTTCTTCACAATGTGTTGTGTTGTCATTTAATCCAAGCAACCATTCATTTAAATCCTGTTACAGTCTATGGGGCACATGCGGCAGGAGGAACTCAGAGAGGCCATCGACCAGTACTGGACTGTCTTTAAATTTTGTAACGATCGAGAGTCAGCGCGGTTAGTCAAAACCATCGAAGGGATCGTGCAAGGATATCATTCACGAATTACATCCAGACCTCGTGGACGCCATAGCGAGAACATGCTACGTCAAACGACGACGATTTGGTCGAAAGGAAGACGATGAGTTCCACAAAAGAGATAATGACTGCATGGACAAAGTGGTATCCCGAAAGCGCTTTTGTGGTAATTAAGACTGAGTGACACCATCGACAAGCGTACGTTTTTCCAGCAGGTAGGACTGGAATACGAGGACATAGATACGGTTATAGCAGTGATGACGCTTGACGAACGCTCTGGAGGTGACAATGAGGAGTTACCTGCAGTGGATCTAAACAAAACCATGGGGGCTTTGTTTTTCATGCTTGTGTATGATGAGCATAACTTATTTGACACCAACGTGATCGCGTCAGCGTATCGCTATTTAGAAAGTCTCAAACTATCTGATCGTGTATTTGAACCCACCTTGCGAGAGTTTAATAAAGGAAATTTCATGGTTGTTCCGGAGGCTGAACCGGAAATGAACAAAAAATAATCGAGGATAAAAAATTAGATGTGCACAGGTATAGATCAAATATGGAGTCTGATAAAAAAAAAAGGTGATGATGGAAATGTTAGAATATGAAAAGGAGAATTTCAACGTGAAAAGGATAGCCATGATGCGTTATGAGCTTTACAGATATCATCATAAGCTTAGCATCACTGCTACCCATGTTCATGCAGCCTATCTCTACTAGGAGGAGATTCAGCTGCAGTCTACTCCCGATACACTTGCCTATCTTATCAAACTCTATAAGCTCACAGACCTAAAAAGTTTAAGGCTTATCGCATCTCCTCAGGTAATTAATCATCCAGAAGCAATGCGTGAGATAAAAATCAAACGTTCAGCGTGGAGAAGTACATACAATTTATAAGCGAACATCTGCTAGAGCTTGAAACGTTGTTCCATAGTTAAGTTGACATAGAAGTATGAAGCCCATTTCAACTTCAATCATATCGATGCAAACTTGCTGGTAGAATAGCGTCACGAACTAGAATCGCATTATCGGCCACCGGAGTGATTTCTACATGGGCGATAGCTAATCCGATGATGTTGATTTTATCTGAGTCGGACTAGCCATGCAGACCCTAATGAAACGTCTCGAGCCACAATTGGAGGCAAAAAAAAAATTAGCACCAAAGAGGCCATGCTATCCTGTCAGAAAATACTCAAAAAAAATCTGTCGTACATGCGTGGAGCTCCCTCTGACATGTCGTTGCTGATCAGTGAAATGAGAACTATGGACGACCTCACCGTGGACATGGTGGGTAACCAATCCAGGCTGAAGCAACTAAGTGGATTCGAGAAGGTGTATGGACAAACATATGAGACCCAATTCTATAAAAGATGTCCGATGAAGAGGTCTTTGTGACCGACGTGATTTTGCACCATCCCAAAGCACTCCACGAAACCATCACTACGGTCTTACGAAATCACGTTCCTGTGACGCTCAAACTGAAGCTGACTCAAGGACAAGGATCAGCGCGTGGACAGGGGTAACTGACGCGACAGCAACGGACGGAGTTATCCCAGGACAGCATCTTAAAGATCTTCTACGAAGAACATCTGATCAAGCAGCACTGCATGCAATGTTTGAGTGAAAAAACGCTGAAGAAGACGTTACAATTATCTTAGTATAGAGACATGGAGGACGTAGAGATGGCTGATGTGGATCTGACGCCGTATCTCACGTACGTCATCGTGGAAAATCGGAAAGATTTCGAGGATGCCATCGTCAACGCGTTCCATCTCCACATCGACATCAGCGTAGCTCTCTCACTTACTTCAGTCGTGGGGATAGGACACGAACTCGTGTTGCTCACAGCGGAACAGCAAAAGAACTCTACGACAATGGCACGCTCAACATCGTCTATGGTAAGGATCTCATTTTCAAGCACTGCATCTCCTGCGTGCATCGAGAACAACTCCTCAAGTTGATGTATATGTCCACCAAGGCATTAAAAAAATGGTGAAAACATAGTTTTTAAAATGTTGTTTTGCTATCCGTCAGGTCTTATTACAAAGTCGCACAGTCGATTATCCGAGGTATCTCCGTTGAGATGAAAGACGGAATATCCGATGGGAACCACCCCGTGATGAGCTTCAAACACGAAACGATGACGGTACGTCGTATACCTCACTCCAAGGACAAACATATGAACGATGGAGTAACCAGTACTACTAAACATCACCGCGTTTCTGGTTTTTGCACGTAACTACGCAGCTCTCTTTCCACGTCAGCATCATAACGACTAAACACGGGATGCACTTTCCACATGGGCATGTTAATCTTAGTCAGAAACTCGTTGTACAACACTGAATGGTTTTTGGGTCTCTGGGGATTACTCGCTTTTTCGTAGTAATATTTAATCGCCCGTATGTTTCGTCCACCGCAGCGCTGACACACCTGGAGTTGACCTCGAACCCCTTCCTGACACCCCAAGCAAAGTTTCATTCCTTGACTTCCACGCTTGATGAGAGCATAATGTTGTGCGCAGTACTCCCTTGTACAGGACGTTTGCACTTTTCCGTACTACCTTGAGGTAATCACACACACTAATTAATCCCCACGCAGATGCATTGTGCTATATAATATAGATTAAACGTTTTGTCAATAAATGACAAAATGGAAAAGTAATTAAAGAAATGAAATACCGGACTGTATTATATAGCATCTCTATCATTACAAGGATAGACTAAAATCTTGCTCAAAATCCAAGGAATCTGATCCAGGAAGAGTGTTTATTATTCGTCATGATATTGCTCATCGACTCAGGAGCATCGCTCAGTCGATGTATGGTACTCCTGTACCCTATCCCAGATCGAATGCCACTCTGTACGAGCTGATCGAACGAGTCAGAAGTGAACTTAAGGCGATGCCACTGTCTGCCGTAAGCTCGTTAACGAGTACAAGGCGATAGCAGGATGAGATCCACACCACGCAACAGTACCTGAAGCAACTGCGAGAAAAATACAAAGCACCCGCGGGAGATATCGTTCAGACTTCCAAACTTCTTCGACTTCAGCATGAAATCGTAAGTTGGTCACGTCAAGCTGATATCGAGAAACAAAAAAAAAAAAAAAAAAACGACCCAAAATCGATCCACAATCCCTTCAACGACAACGCTATAAGATTACAAATCTTCCACTACCTGGACGCGTTGGAAAAGCATATGGAGGAGCTGGCAAAGGATTTATTTACAATCATTCCCATATCCTTCAGCGCGGAGTCGACAAGGAACTCATTCAGCGCATTCTACACCCTACCGTAGAGACAGAACTGCACACACACAGCCATCAAACAAGTAGTAACTTTCAACATTCATCTGGTCAAGGAACACAAGAGCATCGACGTGTGGATCAGAGCTAACTCACTGATTGTGTATCACAGTGACTATTTCAGTCGCATCGTGCATGTCGCCTGGTCGTTTATCCAACGTCACATTAAACATTATCATGAGTCAGGATCAGCATTGATCATTGCCAGAGTCAATTCTGTTTCATTTCAAAATTCCAAATTCACACCGTTGCATGGAAGTAAGTACGTACCTCTTCCCAAATCAATCGTGGTCACCAGATTGCATCAAGATCAAAAAGGACAACAACTGTCTTGTGTGTGCTATCCTTTCCGTGTTACATCCTGCAAAGGACAATGCTGATCGCGTCTCTAAGTACAAACCGCATTTTAATAAACCCAACACCACTGGAATTACCTTCTCAGCATCAGTCAGAGATGTTCCTAAACTGGAAGCGCTCTACGAGGGTGTGTACCTTAACATATTTGGAGTCGATGAAAAGAAGGCGGGAGATAAGCAGTTCGTGGTCTATCCGCGCTGATATCTAAAACAGCCTCACAACACAGCATCAATTTACTGCATTAGCAAAACCATTTCGTGTACATCAAAGACTTTAGCCGATTATGTCGATCTTAGTACATGCAGCATAAAAGTCAGCTATTTCTGTTATCGCTGCTTACAATGCTTTCCTCAACCACAAGGACTGCATGAACACATCTCATTGGGATACTGCCAAGAATTACAAGCGTTCAGATGCCACGTGGTGAGACACTGCAGTTCCAACATCACCATAACAAATACGCTCATACGTTTTATATCTTCTTTGACTGCGAGGCCAAGCTGCAAAAAGTAGAAGGACCATCTCCAGATCCTAGCCATTCTTTCACTCAAATGGAATATAAACATGTCCCGTGCTCGATTGGCTATAAAACCTGCTGTTTCACTGATGAATCCTTGTCGTCGGAGTATCATGCTGATGATTGCATTCATTGGTTCTATGAACAGTTACTGACAGAGTTAAAACGCATCAAGGAGATCCGAAAACATTCAGTACCAATCATTTCACTCACTCAGCAACAGCTGTGACAGCACAAGTCAGTGCAATAATGCCACATCTGCGAAGAGTGCTTTATACTGCACGATAACAAAGTTAGAGACCACTGCCACATCACTGGACATGTAGAGGAACTGCTCACGTGGATTGCAAGTTATGATTTAAGGATCCAGACTTCATTCCAGTGATTGACCATAATCTACGAGGGTATGATGGGCATTTCATCATTGCAACCCTCAATCATCCACGTGTCAGATTCTTGCTGAAGCAGGAACAAGCATTAAATGTATCCCAAACAATTTCGAAAAGTTCATGTCCATCACCGTTCGACCTTTCCGATTCACTGATTCATTCCAGTTTATGTCAACATCACTGGAAGAACTCGCTAAACACTGTCCTTAGTTCACTCATCTCGAAAAGGAGTTTGATAACAAAGCCAATCTTATCAAGCAAAAACGAGTTTATCCCTATGAATACATCGATTCCTCCTCACGCTTCGATGAAACATTGGTACCATCTCATAAGACTTTTATTCCCATCTAAGCCTGGCAAGGATCACTGATGATGAATATCAATACTCATTCAAGATATGGAATGAATTCGACTGTAAAACTCGGGGAGATTATCATGATTTTATCTCAAAACGGATGTTCTCCTGCATGCGGATATCTTTGAAAATGTCCGACACACATGCTAGAGTCATTACGAACTCGATCCCCTCTGGTATTTCTCTTCACTGGGTCTCTCCTGGGACGCCATGCTTAAACCAACCAGTGTGACCTAAAAACTCTTCAGTGATCCAGACACGTTCATGTTCACCGAACAAATGGTACGAGGAGGGATCTGCATCATCAGCAAAAAATATGCCATCATTAACCACAAATATATAAAACACTATGATCCGGCCAAATCATCTGTGTACATCCTCTACCTAGACACAAACAATCTCCATGATTGGACCATGTCACAACCCCTTCCTTGGGGAGATTTTCACTGGATCAGCAAAGCAAAATTCATTCAAGAAAGACAGGCAAGATATCTCGACAGCTGGGGCTATTTTACCAAAGTCGATCTCAACTATCCACCCCATCTCCATGACCTTCACAATGATTATCCCTTCTGTGTTCTGTGCTGAACAAATTCTTGTCACCAACTCAATGCTCTCTTTGGAGCAGATGAAACAAAAGAAGCAGTTCTGACTCAGAGATGCTAAGGTGAGAAAACCCAAACCCAAACCCAATCTCAACCACAAAACCCACTACAAAATGCATTATCGACTGCTCATACAAGCTCTTCAGCATGGACTTGTTCTTGAAAAAGTTCATCAAGTACCCAAGTTTCATCAATCTCAGTGGATGAAACCCTACATCGACTTCAACACAGCACAACATGCTAAAGCCATCACGAACTTCGAAAAAGACTTCTTCCAAGTCATGAACAACAGCATCTTCAGAAAGAACACGGAAAACATTTGACATCAAAAGAATACTGAAATCGTCAATTACCAATGTTCACAAGATAAGCTCGTGGCCAATGATGCCTTTGTCACCTTCAATGTCTTCAATGAAGAACTCGTCGCCATAAAATTCAGAAAAACTAATCTCTTGCTGGACCAACCTGTCAACATTGGTACAGCCATTCTCGATCTCTCCAAAATGCCCCCGCTAGAGTTTCATTAAGACTTCATCAAGCATAAGTACAGTAATAAAGCCACACTGCTCATGACTGATACCGACTCGCTCGTGTACAAGATTCACGAAGACAATGTCAAAAAGGACATATATCAACATTGTGAACCCTTCAACCTCAGCGATTATCCTGAAACAAGTCCATTACACTGCAAAGACAATAAAAAGAAACTTGGAAAGTTCAAAGATGAAACTTGTGGAATACCCATCACTGAATTCATAGGACTTCGATCCAAATGTACTGCATTACCTGTGACGATGGCATCCTCATGAAAAAAGCCAAAGGAGTCAAAAAACCTGTCACTGCCAAATTAACCACCCACCAGCATTATACACAATCACTGCATGGACAACTCCTGTACTACTCCATGAGAACTTTCTGTTCACAACGGCGTGAGCTATCCACAACACTCTTTAACAAAAAAAGATTATGCCCCTTTGATAATAAACGATACCCCACCAATGCTATTCACACACTTGCTCATCGACACATAAGAAAACCAAAGTGAGCCAGAACCCCCTTTGATACCACAAAAAATCAGCTGGTCCAAAACCCCATCACACAGTAGTAGAGTTCCAGGTGGGGGAACCCCTCTTTTACCACATAGAAATAAAGTGAGTCAGAACCCCCCTTTTCCTCTAAAGGAGTTTTTTTCTGAGTTAAAGTGAGTCAGAACCCTATCAGGAAAAGAGGGAGCTAGAACCCCCATCACCCAGAAGTAGAGTTACATGGGGAATGTGCTCCTCACTTAGCTCACTAGGTGAGCAAGAACCCCAATTATCCGATACTATTAATGTGACTGAATGTTTGGCCCCAAAAATAACAAAAATTTATTCAAACCCAAATATGACACTGAGAGGAATTGGACACGAGTCATAATAAGACCCAATGAAATTGCCCTTGAATCTGTACAAATCCATTCTTAGGACCAACAATATAGGAGCTATATCTGTATAAGCATTGCCTGCAACATTTCAAGATCACCCGATTTAAATGGCTCCTTCAATCATTGGTATGTCTGTGCAAATTTTGGTAACCACTCCAGCAGAACATTTCCTCACTATCTTCACATTTATATCATTCCTCATGTTGGTATAAAACTCAAACAGATCTCCTCTTTGTCAAAAGTCCCTTTGTCGCAAAAAGGACTTTTAATTTGGTTATAAAAGTCATTCAAGATATTTTAATGATTTAAATTATAGAATTTAAATAAACGTTTATAAATCGGTATCATTCTAAATTTTTTAAAATAATGAGATAATCAATTTTTAAATATCAACAAAGAACTCCCATGATTGTGTTTTAATGTTCAAAACAAATAACTGTTAAACAACAATGTTAATAAATGTTTATCATATGTGTGTTAGCATACTTCAATTAAACTGACCATTCTGCACATTTTCTATTTCTTTGACATATTTTTTTCGTTGTCAGGTCAGGTCATTTTCCATCTGTACAAATTACATGTATGAAGTTGTATTTGGTTTTCCAATGTAACTTTAAAAATGTAAGATGTGTACATCTCTCTGCATTTGACCAATGTTTGTCTATTGGTCGAGATCAACTGATTAAATGTCTCTTGTAATTAAAGTTACCCCGATATCTTATCGTTCGACATGTCTCTCCTCCTCTCGCAAAGCAATATCATACAGTGTTCGTATAAACTCTATACATTTTGACACGTTCCGGTTTATAGTCGACATTACAATATGATTTCCACCAGCAGAGTTATTGTTTATCCAGTTTATTGATAATCTGCCACTCCTGGCAGGCTTTATAACATGTTGAGATATAGGTAGTAGTTTGTTATTGAAATATGGTCAGATCTTTTCCCATCAGCATACTCCTCTTTGATATCAATACAATCCCTTATTACATGTATAGTAATTCCTCTGTTGCATGAGTCTAAATCTGTAATTTCTACAAAACTGTCCTTTCCAAGGTTTCATCAACTAATTTCTCTTGGACTGTATTTGGATTTAATTTCTCTTGGACTGTATTTGGATTTAATTTCTCTTGGACTGTCTTTCGATTTAATTTCTCTTGGACTGTATTTGGATTTAATTCCTCTTGGACTGCATTAGGATTTCTCTTGGACTGTATTTGGATTTAATTTCTCTTGGACTGTATTTGGATTTAATTTCTCTTGGACTGCATTTGGATTTAATTTCTCTTGGACTGCATTAGGATTTCTCTTGGACTGTATTTGGATTTAATTTCTCTTGGACTGTATTTGGACTTAATTTCTCTTGGACTGTATTGTTGATTTTGTTTCTCTTGGACTGTATTTGGATATAATTTCTCTTGGACTGTATTTGGATATCCAATCTGATCTTCCATATACTGAGAACAGTTTTGCTTCAACTGTCAGGTACACAGCACTGAAAGAAAAGAAAACCAGCACCAGAGAAACTATTCTAGAATCAAGAAAGAATGTTTGGCTTTGATATCATAAATTTGCTTTGCAACATTTTGTAGTATATGAGAGTTTAACTCCTCTGATTATTTTATTTAGTGATTACAGCCCACTTACTTTTATTAAATAACACATTTAAAAACAATAATCATAAATAATTGAGGAGTCTCATGCTGCAGGAATACAACAACAACAACATTACGAACATCTGTTGAGAAGATAATGTGATTGTAGATGCAATTTGATGTACATAAAAGCACTACATTACTGCAAGTATATTTTGTGTCATTTATAAAACATCTTTTTATGTAATTTTAATACCTTCCATATATTTGAATAATATAATATCGAAACAGAAAGTTTCTTTTAAAAATCTTGTCTTTTCTTTATAAGAGAAAGCATTATGTATATCTCTATTGTGTCCTTAACGTTTGTTGATCTTTGCAGACTGTACTTTAAGATAATAGTCACTTCTAGAGTATTATGTTTACTAAAATTTGAGTTCAAGACCTAACCTCATTTAAGAGCTCAGAATGTTCTGGAACAAATTTGTTGACAATAGGATGAAAATGACCCATATAGAGAATTCCATGGCATACTGTTGTGTCACAGTGTAAGTGAAAGGATGGCAGTGACAAATATAGGAAACTCCAGGACATAATGTTGCATCACAGGGCAAGTGATAGGATGCACATGACAAATATAGGGAATTCCATGACATACTGTTTTGTCACAGAGAAAGTGATAGGATGCACATGACAAATATTGGGAACTCCATGGAATGCTGTTGTATCAGAGGGCAAGTGGTAGTTTGTATAGAGTAAAAGAGAAACAGAGGTTCAAAAACAAAATATTCATTTCCTATGTCATATCAGTCTCTCTGTATCTATGATCAGAGCTCATAGTTGTGTTCCGATATAACTGTAGAGGAACCAAATATATTATTCATATAAAGAACCCATTGATTTTATGGACTTATCTGGGATCTAATTTATAATATTGTCTTTTGGGTTTTTACTTGATGTTGTAGGGAAATAAATTTTATTTTTAATTTAACTTCAGTTGCTGGTTTCACTTTTTTCCTGTTACACAGAAGCTCATAGATTTGTAACATTTCCAGTATGTGTCCTTCTGTGTTTATTAAAATCTCCCTTTGAGACAAAACATTTCATCACATACTTCACACAAAAATGATTTATTTTTAATGTCCACTCCCAATAAACATTTTTAAGCATGTTATCACATATGTCATAATTTTAATGTCCTTTATTTTTCTCCAGTACATGTCTTCATGTGCTAATTCAAATTTCCACTAAGAATAACCTTTCATCACATATTTCGACTGCTCCGGTGGCTTAATGGACATCACTATAAACTGCCACACTGTAGACATCTTAGTGATATGACTGAAAAATTGTTAAAGCTACATTAAAAATCCACATCACACACACACTCATAACATATTTAACACTGAAAGGGATTTTCACAGTATATGTCCCAGAATGAATGTTTTAATGCCGACAGAGACTAAACATTTTACAACACATTTAACAGTTAAATGGTTTTACTCCAGTATGTATCCTCATGTGCTTCTTCAGATTTCCACTTTCACCAAACCTTTTATCACATACTTCACACTTAAAATAGTTTTTCTCCAGTATGTGTACTCATGTGTATATTCAGAGTTCCATTTGTACTAAAGCTTTTGTCATACTTTACACTTAGATGGTTTATCTTCAGTATGTACCCTCATATGTTTCCTCAGATTTCCTTTTTCACTAAACCTTTTATCACATACTTCACACATAAATGGTCTTTCCTCAGTATGAGTTCTCATGTGCATACTCAGAGTTCCACTTTTACGAAAACTTTTGTCACAAACTTCACACTTAAATGGCTTTTCTCCAGTATGTATCCTCATGTGAACCATTAAAAGTTCATTTTTACTAAACCTTTTATCACATATTCCACACTTAAATGGTTTTTCTCCTGTATGCACCCTCATATGCAAAACTAGATTTCCACTCTGACCAAACATTTTATTACATACTTCACACTTAAATGGTTTTTCTCCAGTATGCATCCTCATATGACTCTTTACATTTCCACTTGTATTAAACATTTTATTACATACTTCACAGCTAAATGGCTTCTGTCCAGTATGTATCCTCATGTGAACCATTAGATTTCCACTCCCACTAAACATTTTATGACATACTTCACACTTAAATGGTTTTTCTCCTGTATGGATCCTCATGTGAGTTGTTAGATTTCCACTCGTATTAAACATTTTATTACACACTTCACACTTAAATGGCTTTTCTCCAGTATGTATTCTCATGTGACTCTTTACATGTTCACTTGTATTAAACATTTTGTTACATATTTCACACTTAAATGGTTTTTCTCCAGTGTGTATCCCCATGTGCATCATTAAGCCGTCAATTGTAGTAAGCATTTTATTACATACTTCACACTTAAATGGTTTTTCTCCTGTATGTATTCTCTCGTGTTTCTTCAAATGTCCATTTGCACTAAACTCTTTATGACATATTTCGCACATATATGGCTTTTCTCCAGTATGGGTTCTTATGTGCATATTCAAAGTTCCACTTGTACTAAAGCCTTTATCACATACTTCACACTTAAATGGTTTTTTACCAGTGTGCGTAGACATGTGCAACCTAAGAAGTTCACTTATACTAAACCTTTTATCACATATTTCACACTTGTATGGTTTTTCTCCGGTATGTATCTTCATGTGCATAATAACATGTCCACCCTCACTGAACATTTTATTACATACTTCGCATTTAAATGGTTTTTCTCCAGTATGTATCCTCATATGCATTGTTCGCTGCCCACTGTTATTAAACCTTTTATCACACATTTCACACTTAAAAGGCTTTTCTCCAGCATTTTCCATCATGTGATCATTCAGAATTCCAGTCTCAACTGAACCTAAAATCACATACATTATATTTAAATGATTTCTTTCGATGCATAGATATGCCTGTGTACATATTGGTAACCATTCCAGCCTGACTTTATATCACAATATTCACATTTATATGGTTTTCTAGGGTTGGTATAGAACTCTAACAGAACTCCTGTTAGGCATAAAGTTTGCTTATAAACGTCATTTAAGATTTTTTTAATGGTTTAAATTATATAATTTAGAAACTCTGTTAATAAATCCGTATTAAAATTTAAAAAAGATAATATGTAGACATTATTTGATTTTGACCCAAATAGTTATTTAATCAAGTACGCAAAACGGACCGTAAAAATGAAATTTTAATTATCAACAAAGGCCTCCCAGGATTGTATTATAATGTTTAAAATAAATAACCGTTAAACAACAATGTTGGTACATTTTTATCATATGCGTTTTAGCATAGCTCACCGTTTGCACTTTTTTGGGGGTGGGGTGGGGTTGGGTGGTATGTTTTGTTTTTTGTTAGTTTTTGTTTCTTTTTTTGTTTGTTCAGATCAGGTCGTTTTCATCTTTACAAATTACAAAGTTGTATTTGGTTCTCCATTGTCATGGAAACAATGTAATATGTGTGTATCTCTCTGTTTGTCAATAGGTCAATGTCAAATGATTAAATGTCTCATGTAATTTAAAGAAACCCTGTTCTCTAATTGCTTTATATCTCTCTGCTACTCTCTGGGAGCAATATCATAGAATGTTCGCATAAACTTTGGCATTTTCGTCACTTTCCAGCCTATGGCCGACTTCACACTATAATTACCACTACAAGTGTTGTTGTTCGTCCAGTTTATTGATAATTTGCCACTTGGCAGGCTTTATAACGCATTCAGATATTAAAGGTAATAGCTTGTGATCAACTTATTGTCAGACTTGTTATCAAATGCATGCTCGTCGAGTGGTTAATAACCCGTAAGCCGTAAGAGACTGGATGCAAGGGGGTGGGGGTAATTATTGGCAGCATCCCCCGTGTTTGGTGCTATCTTGTAACAAAGATTCACTTGCTTCAACCATAGCAGAGTCGTCATTTTAACTTTCGGTCCAGTGTCTCTCAAATGCTTCCAACCCAGCTTAATTCAATGTTGCAGCAAGCTTGAACCAAGACTGTGGCAATGTTGTCATATAAAGTTGTGGCAATGTGTTTTGGTGAACTTGCTTCAATGTTGCTACAACTCTTTGTTAAACATCATCAAGTAACATTCCTACAACATTCGGACAACATTCAATATGTATATAATAGAAGAACTTTGCTTGTGCTTCCGAAACCTGTTTGCCCCACTACTGGCAGAAGAGTCCAAAACTTCCAATAACCATTACAAAACTGTCTAACATTTCCATCCATCTAGGACGAGTAGAGAAAGTGTGATTTTCAAGAAGGATGCTATTGTTACCATAATGATATCAGATCTGCACCGTTTTCATTTGGGATAAACTAAACTTCACTAGTCTTTGACCATAATAGAATGCACAAATCACGCAAATATTATACAAATTTGTATATTCGGAAGGCAGTGATGCATGATAACTCTCACAAATTACATAAAAGTGGCACATATAAAAATGCACTCTTCACCGTATATTAGTTTCATATAACTGTTAAGATACTGCACAAAATCTAAACAGATTAATACGAAAGATATTTAATTAAGAGATAAGTGGGTTTCAGGAAAAGGAAACAGTTCACAATATACCTTACCGTCAGTTTATTTTAATTTTGATTTATTTATTTTATTAAGTTTAAAAATAATCAAAATCGGTATCCTCCACAGCAAAGTCAGTCGTTGTCTTTTTCTGCTCAGACTCTTACTAATTGAAAAATAATTTTAGTACTTAAACACAGTCATATCATCTCAGCACTGTTTCCATATATAAAAGCCAAGTTAACTAGCATAACGAAACTGTACTTGTGCTTCCATTAATATTGCTAAGCTGTGCTTCATATTGACTTTAGCTCGCACTTGTCAATTAAAGCAAGTGGGCAATGAAATCAATTTGCGCAAAATATACTCCATCTGTCCAGATAATTCACATCAATAAAATTCCAAGTCGAAGCACCTGCCCGAGTAAACATCATCATCATCATCATCAATCCCTTAACCCAAGAGGACGTTGGGCCACCACAGTTGACTTTACAACCAATTCTCTCCATCTTTCCCTGTTCTCAACTGTCCTTTGGGAGTCTCCAAATCCCATGCCTGTCCACTCCTTAATGTTGTCATCTCACATCTTTTTCTGTCTGCCTCTTCTTCTGCACCCTCGCGCTATGCCTTGCAAGATTGTTTTTGCCAGTCCAGATGATCTTGAGACATGACCGTACCACTTCAGTTCGCGCTTTTTAACAGTGGTCAAGAGGTCTTCATAGGATCCGATGGCTGGTTTGATCCTGTTGCGGACTTCTTCGCTGGTTCCATGGTCATGTATGAGATGCCCAAGATCTTGCGGTAGCATTTCATTTCGAAGGTTTCAATCCTTTTTTGTAGATCTGATGTGAGAGTCCATGTTTCACAAGCATACAGATAGCATATGACAATCGAACGCATCAGCTTTATCAGCCAAGTAAACAAGACTGATGTAAATTATAGTTGTCTGCCCTCAAGTGTTGGTAGTCCAGGTCACCAAGATAAGCATCAATTTTATTTGTCATTTAGAAATACATCCACTTGTGCGAATATAACACATATACAGACAAACTCGAAGCAAGTGGCCAACCTTGTATTTTGTTCCTCCACGTGGTTTGGTAAATACTTGACGGTCTCCGATTGGCCTCTGCCACTTCATTAGCCTTGGCCTTCCTATTATTTTTCAAGCAGGTCCTTGCAAGAGTAATAAAAAGGTTTTCTTTAAAATAAGTTTAACAACACAGGATACATTGAATTTTTCTAACCATCATCAATAATCAACTGAGTTTTTGTAAAACATCCAGTGAAATGTGGTCTCTATAACAATAGTAATAGTCTTCTTGAAAATAGAATATCATTCTTTACAAATCTTAATTTGGTACAGTTTCAAAATTAAATATCACTCTTTACATAGTTTAATTTGGTACAGTTTAAAAATTAAATATCATTCTTTAAAAATCTTAATTTGGTACAGTTTAAAAATTAAATATTCTTTACAAATCTTAATTTGGTAAAGTTTAAAAATTAAATATCATTCTTTACAAATCTTAATTTGGTACAGTTTAAGTCTTTAATTATACAAATGCATGATACTTGTGGTATTCATGCTCTGTAGCAAGGCGCATATTTTTTTATCAAAATATACATACTACATACATTACACTTGTGATGTAGTAATCCTTGTCTCAAAACAGCAAATTCAGTTATTGACAACAAGAAATGTGGTAGTAATAATGCGATATGGAACATACTATTATTTAAATTAAGAGGATTCAAACATATCTTTTAAAAATCAGATTTCAGAACAAGATACTGGAGCATAGTTCCTGAAAATCTGACATGTGCAAATTCATTAACAGTACTTGTAGATTTTAGTAATATGTAAACTATGTAGTACATGAACTGATTGGTATGCTCAAAATGAAAAAAATCCAATACACAGTTATTTCATTTTTCTTTAGTCTCTTGCCTTATAATTTTTAGACTTTTGGAAAACAAAAAAAAAAAAAAAAAAAAAAAAAAACAAAATTGATAGACAGGTTAATTTGAAATCTATTTTAAAATCTTGTTACTTTAACTTACTGCTTTTCATTATTATCATTCTGCAGCTTTACCTTTTTCAATGTTTCATAAACTTGACCATGTAAACAATAATCAATTTAGACAATATAGAAAATTTAACAAGGAACAAACGGTTAGGTCTAGCAAAAATAAGGCAATGTTTTACACATTTGGTTGAATAATCCACGTGATTCTATAGAAATTTGTGTGAATCCCCTATCATGCATCTTGACCCACACCCTCCCACCCTCACCAACTGAACAAATTCTTCTAGGCCTAACCATTGCATGTTATTACTTAGCAAATAGACACTACAGCTGATAACAGCTGTTATTCATGTGTACTGTGTTTATTACTGAGAAAAATCTCACGCACATATTTATCATTAAATAAAAGCCAGTATTGTATTGTTTACCACCAATATCATCATAATCTTAAAAATAATAATATCAGAGCCACGTATCCATCACCGATGTCGACTTTTTAATCCTCAAATTGATCTTCATTTCACATTTCACATTTTATCACTAAATACATATTTATGTGAATATCAGCTGCTGGACCGATATCGGTGCCGCCGCCTACAGCAGTTTACATGATCCTTCGCTTAATACATCACCAACCCGCATATGCCATTTTATTTTTTACAATATGTGATTTTTACGATCAAGATAATCTGTGCAGTCTGTATAAATTACAGTGATTGCAATGCAACGCCATATGAGCCACCAATGTGCCAAACAATCCTGAAGGCTTCAAGGTCAATGAAATCTCCCATGCCTCAAAGTTTTATGTGCCATGTATTTGCGATTGATATCAACTTTATAACATTAAATTCACCTTCATGTGAGGTTATCAACTCGGACATCGACATCTCTTCAACCGTTTAAGAAACCTGTTCTCTGATAGATGGACTGAAACCAGCAATTTTGTGGTTGATAGCATGAAACTGTTTACCACCCGAGTTATTCTCTGTGTTGAGAAAGTAAACGAAAAACTAATCTTTCAAGATATGAGACAAATGACAAAATATGGATACACACATTTCAAAATGCTAATAATGAAAACTATGCCACTTTAATTTACTATTTTATAACATTATAATGCATATCCATATATGGTCCAGTGTAATTATAAGCACAAATAGTTATGAATTACTAATTTTAGATTCACCAAATATTCGCTAGTAGAAACACTAGTCAAATATAATTGAGGTATTTTTTCAATATTAGCAACAGAATATTAAGTTGATTCTGGTATGAATAATGCTATATTTTTCAAACTTTCACATGTCTATAATTAATAATAAATTCTTGATACCAATTTAACCTTTTAAGGCTGTACTACTGACAGGTCTCAGATCACAGTTAATTTTACTACATTACTGAACTTTCTATTATGTGGAATGATAATAAACCAGATATTATTCTAAAGTACCTTCAAAGATGAACTCATGGTGAAGTTTTTGTCGTAAACAAAGCACCGTGCATTGGGTCACGTATTTCACTGCCGGATCATTATCAATGTCTCATTACTCACTGTGCACTGTCGCAGAAATACTCATAGACAAGCACACCATAATACTCAAATTCCAAAGAATAGATAATTACCTATAAATCATTAGAAAGAATGCCTAAATGTAACGCGTGAATCACCAAAAGAAGAACGAGAAAAAAATTGCTCTAAAAATAGACTGGGACTACATTCGCGGGCACCTTACCGGAAAAGTAATAATTGTGCCCTGATTCCATATGGTGGAGGAAGAACCCGGAAAAAATCGATAAGAACTGCAGACCCACGGAAAGCTACTGGCAGCTTTCTTATAGACCTATATTGGTCGAGCCCAAGACTCGAACCTCGCTCGGACAGAGGTAAGATGGCAGTAAGGAAGGCGAGAGCTTTACAGCAACTCGGCCATCCGGGGCCCCGATGTGTTTAATAACAATATTTAACTATCAACGGAATGCAGCGAGAAGCGTTCTCTGGTACCTTTGCTGTACCTTGAAATGTGTCTACGTCGACAGAACAATAGTTCCTACCTGCACCCATGCCAACTGGAAAAAGGAAATTAAAATTAACCAATTCTAAGGTATACAAAAGGCGAGAAACGTCTGAGATATATTGATTTATACGCAAAAATAACGAAGTGTGAATTTAAACTTAATCCCAGTAATTAAGTTGTTTATATTTTCTTGTTGTTTTTTTGTTTTTTTGCTGTTGTTGTTGTTGTTGTTGTTATTTCATTTACAAAGTCCTGAATGAAAATTATACCAGTCGTAAATTGAAATGACTGCCATAACAGATGTCTTTAAAAAGAACTTCTTGTCACTAATTCACGAGAATGCAGGAAAATTATGGTCTGCAGTTTTCAAAGAACGGCTAATAATTATGTCTACTTTGTCCAAAATGAAAATGGTCTCAAGCTAAATTCCAGCAACAGCTGATTAAACAATGATGCTATGTTATGTCTTGAATTTCGGTAAATTCTTTCCAACCAGTAAGGCATCGACCCTTCAAGGTACTCTTCTTTGATATAAATGTGTATCAAACGTATTTTCAATTCTGAATCTAAAGAATTAGGTGCTAATATCAGTCATGAGAGTTCTAACGCCATGTCTGCAAAAAGACTTAAATTCCGTCAATATAGCATGGTCTCGTTTGTTTTCATTTACAGATAGGAAAAACTCTCAAAAGATTCCTTTTACTAAAATTTTACATTCTGTTATCATCGATCATGAAAAGCAAAATTCTGTTATATTTTCTCCCAGTTTTTGATTGGATTCCTTTCTTCCACATACTTAGTACCGTGAGTCCTTTACCTATAGTCTAGAAAGGAAAAAAAAAACGTGAAGTAAGCAGTTCAATAATGTAGCCTTTGTTTATTTATAATGCATGCAGTCTGTCGAGAAGACCCTTGTGGGTCGGGTATCTTTCTCAGTAAGGATGTACAGGCCATATTGTGTTTACGAATTGCAGACGATGTTGAAAACAGTGCAGGGACTGCAGTAAAACTTTCAAATCAGGTAAATGTTATAAATCAATTTACGATGATGCCAGAATGAGTGTCTGCATAAGAATATTTTACATAATAGAGATCCTCATTGAAAATACAAAAAGACTTGCTTTGTTGTGATTATTGAGATCATTAGTGGTTATAATAATAATAATAATAATAATAATGAGGACTTTGTATAGCGCCTAATCTTTAGAACCTCTAAGCGCTTTACAACATTATATAAAATGGGTCTTCTTTCGTTCAAAATTGTTACGAATGTCAGCTACAATTTAAATTCATAAGCAAGAAAATCTTTATTTGCGACAATTAAAAAAAAAATGTTTTTCGTACATGTACTGTATGCTATGGTAAGTTCTTGTCTTTGCTACAGGTCAGAAATCTATGCTTACTAATATTAATGTTCTACTGAAACACAGCATTATGAACTCCCCAATTATTCCTTTGTTAGTATTAGCAGTTAATCGTACACAATGTTATTTGATGCTCCAATCACTTGCGAAAAGACGACGCTAAATGTGGTCATCGCATTGTAAAATATTGACTGACTAAACGTGATTTTGTCTACGTTATTTTGTTTTAATATCAAACTTTTTATTTAAGTCAATTTCGTATAAAAGTATCCTACTGTTGTCAACAAGGCTTACTTGCCAGTAGAATTGGGTATCACCAAAAGAAATGGTTTGTACACTTAATAATGTAGGTGAATTTTCTATATGTATGTTAATTAATGGATGAGAAAGCTTTCGCTATTGCTAAGACCCTGTGAAAGAAACTGGGCTGACATGAGAGAGCTTGCTGTTAAAAATTGAAAGCATTGATACTGATGATTATAATTTACTAACCATACCATTGATGTAATTGGCAGGGAAACTTTGAGTGGGTTGCTAACACACGGGTAAGATATTTATAAGAGAGGGCCAGTAAGCATACAACACACTAAACAAACGAGAAAAGTTTAGAGTGATTAACAGTTCTTACAAAGGACGACATGTACTTAACACATTTACGTACGCTAGAAAACAGCTAAAAATCAACTTCAAAAATTATTTTTTAATCCGAAGTTTTTCCATAATTGGATTTGGTCCGAACACATTTCACAAAAAGACATATTTGGCCATCACGTTGGCATAAGTAGCAGGTGCCAAATATGTGATTAAACGTTTATAAATGTATTTTCTATTTTCAAAATTAATTTCTATCAAATAGATTCAATTGGTTTGTAAAAATAACATAATATTTTTATAAAATATAATCTCATGACATATGGATAATGCTAGTAATAGCAATGAACTGAGAAGATTCCTCACGAATTTCCTTATATTTGTCTTACTGAAGCACAGGTACAATGAAAAGTACCATGGTACTTACCACCGGTAAGAAATACCGTGAAAAAAGGTATACTGGTAATACATCACACTTACACTTTTTAGTATCAATGAATCTATTATATGTGAGTAATATAAATATATTTAAATCTTGAATTTTAAAAGCTAGAATGAATTGGCGTTAGTCTGTTTAAGGAAAGCACAAAATGTAAAATAGGGACAGGCCGATATGTACGCGGAGTAAAATAGGGATGACAGTTATTCTTATTGTTGAAATCAAGAACATGTCTATATATAGCAAGATGAATACTATCGTTGATTTTTATCCAAAAGATAACGATTTAAGAGAACAGGATTAGAGCAGCAGAGAGGGTGAACCCTACAACTTTGTAGAGACCTTATTTTTGACAATTAAGGGTTCCTACGAAGGCTGAAAAAAGAAGTTTTTGCCTTAATAATGAAAACTTCTTTAATTGACCAGATTTTTTCACAATCTGGTCACATACGTATGTCATTCACCCTCTCTGCTGCTATAAATTAAACAGCCAGTATAGATATTATCAATAATGAGTACTGGAGAACCACACTCAGCTAAATTAGCTCTACTGCTGTTATGATTTTTATCCAAAAATTGTATCAAGTCCGTTGCGATATCTTGACCTAGCATCGTGTAAATTTATTGTTACAAAACTAAATGGAGCGGCTTGTGCTTTTGAAAAGAAATTTTTAAATTTGTTCATGTCCATGTCGCCTGAACACCAAGTATAATAAATATTTTGCAGCGTATGATTATCTACGCCATTAAACACAACCAAAATGTTACAGTTGTCTCTGATTACTTTTGGAATTTGTGTATATCTCTGGGTAACATAAATCACGTCTGTGTTTTTATGTCTACCTTGTGAAAATATTCTAGCTGGATTTGATTGTTTGTCCAGCATAACATCATCATACACTACTAAATTATTAATGAATCCATCCAGATCATCTACGGATGGCGCTTCATCAATATCAGTAATAAAATCTATGATATTGTCTTCATGTAACGATTTTGCGTTTTCATTAAAATCTTTAAGTACTTCGTAACATCGCTGATCATCTACAGATGGCGCCACTAAATATAATTTATCCCACTTCAGCCATCGCATTATTAGATTAAGCAGTAATTGCGTCTTCCCACTTCCAAATGGGCCTATTATAATCATTCTGATAGAATTCGGAAGCGCTGGATGGTGTTTTACTGGTTCTTGTTTTCGTGTCGCAGAAAAGTCAATTATATCCATATAATAAATAATATGAGTCTATATTGTGTTCGATGCAGAGCACCTACAGATACTACTGAATTAACGACAGTAACAACAAAAAATAAAAGACGTGCACTTACAGGCAAGTGTGTGAAATGTGGTACCAAGAAATATAAATTTATTGCAACAAAGATAGGTGGTGGTGATATCGCTGCTTCGTTAGGAAAATTACCAGGAACTCCATGGGCTAAATATCCCGGTGAGAAACATTTACCCGGATATAATTATTGTGGCCCAGGAACTCGTCTCGATATCCGACTCGATGATCAAGATCAACCAAGACCCGGAGAGTATCCAGTAAATAAGATTGATCAAGCATGTCACGTTCATGATGTTGCTTATAAAAGTAAAGATTTGCAACACCGACATCTCGCAGATGTGAAATTGATTCACGCGTTAAATTCTATACCTAATAAATCTCTCAGAGAAAAATTAGCTAGTTTTCTAGTAAAAACTGCTATGAAAGGTAAACTAGTGTTAGGGGCTGGCAATTAATTATATAACTATCATAATGGAATCTGTTTATTATTCCCCGAGAGGATTTTGGAGAGGTAAAGCAGCGATTAGTAAACTCGCCGAAGCAGCAAAAGTTTCACGTAATGTCGCTGCATCATGGTTAGCACGACAGGCAATATGGCAAATCTTCCGAAGTCCACCTAAAAAAATTCATTACGCGCATTTTGATGTTAGTGTCCCTAATGAAGTTCATCAAGCAGATGTTTTGTTTTTACCACACGATACTATTAAAACACGTGGACGAAAATCACGCACGTACAAATACGCATTGACTGTTGTTGACGTTGCGAGTAGATATAAAGAAGCGGAGCCGTTATCAACAAAAACAGCATCTGAAGTTGCATCTGCGTTTGAACTCATTTATCAACGTGTTGGTCTACGATAGCCAAAACTACTACAGGTTGATCCTGGTAAAGAATTTCTTGGAGTAGTATCATCGTTGATGAAGAAACATAATGTTAAAATCAGACGAGGACATACTGAAATTCATCGTGATCAGGCAATCGTTGAACGATTTAATAGAACACTTGCCGAGCGGTTATTCGGATATCAATACGCAAAGGAAATATCTACTGACTTCAAAGATAGATCTCGTGAATGGGTTGCAAGATTACCGAGTGTGATAGCTGCGTTGAATAATGAAATTACTCGTGCAACTTCCATGAAACCTTCTAATGCGATTACAAAAAAATATATACCAATACAACGACATGAATCTTTCTCTCAACCAGTATTAGGTAATGTTACAGTTAGATATTTATATGAACCTGGCGAACTTGAAGGTGGTAAAAAAGAGCAACCGATCCTATCTGGAGCGTGACTACACATAAAATTTCTAGCGTGGTTAGATCCACTGGTAGACCTCCAATATACAGACTAGATTCTACAGCCCCTCAACGCGGATTTGTACGTGAACAATTGCAAATAATTGCTGAGAATACACAATTACCACCAAGCTCAATTTTGTAAACGTCCAGAGCCTCGACGTCGATTACACTCAAGACAAGTCAGCATTACATTTTCACGTGTGTGACCGAGATCACTATTAATTCTGTCTACGGTAAATTGTCTTGGATTATTATTCGAATACTGCCATGACATATTACAGTTGCAACTTGCGCAATTATTATTCTGTAGTTGTTTTAGTTTTATAATAAATTCAACATCAATATCAAAGTCACGATTATTTTTTTTGTCACATTGTTTATAACCAGCTAATTTTTTCTTTATTACGTCATTATTAACAATTTGATCATTATTTTCTATAAAATTCATAATAACCCTATGTAGTTGAGATATTCTCCTGACTCGAGATACGGCGAGATAAACTAAATTCGACCATTCGATCCGATCATCTACAATCCAGATTTTAGTATCAGTTATAGTTAATCCCTGTGACGAGTGAATTGTTATAGCGTATCCTAACGTCCACGGCGATTTATTCATACTCAGCGCATTCTCAACGACATTAATATCGACTAAAATAATATCACTCAAGACAAGATTCTGTACCCTTGGTGGAACCAAGGTACCTGGTATTTCAACATCAATATTCTGTCGTCGAGTATCTGAGGGGCGATAACACAAAGGTACAGGTAGATCTGAAAACTTTTCTTTATCTAACAAAAATAATTTATTCTGTAGTTCATCACGAACTATCTTTCTACTCGCGACTATTAAATCAGCGGGATTCCATAAAGTCCAAAATTCATTCATAGAAGTCTCTGGAATTACTCCTCGCATTATCTCACATTGTTCTCTGTCTGGCTGAAGTCTGATTAATTTTTTTAATTCCTTCAGCGGTTCATCGATAGCTCTATGGTCATCATTTATTTCTTCATAATAATCTACGTTATTCTTTAGCCATTCATGTGGAGACTGTCCAACAAAGGGTGGTGGTTGACCATGATCGCCACACATAATCACAGCAGCATTCTTTGTCAATAACCATTCAAGAAATGTTTTTAGTGTTTCTAACGACACCGTGCATATCTCGTCCCATATAATATACTTAGGTATATATTTTTCACCCATCCGCGATGGGGTCCATGTGTCTCCGCACCATCTAAAGAAACTGTGATATGTACATGATTTTACTCTTCGTTGTTTTATTTCTCTAGCAAGTTTATGTGTAGGTGTCAAAACAATTATATCCGAATTATTATTTATAAATAAATTAATTACACGAGTTGTTTTACCTGAACCACCGCACCCATTAAGATAAACGGTTTTATGTCTAGATACAGGATCATACACAGATGGTGCAGATGACTTTAATATTTGATTATTATTTTTGTAATATATCTCCACAATTTCAACATCGGCAGATTCAGAATAACTAAATATATTTTCTTGTTTTATTCTCCATGTCCCCCATTCACCATTACCGAGTTTTAATAAATCTTTGTATTTTTTATGTACATAAAATGAATCCGTAGCGACTCTGACGGCGTAACGGGAAAATTTATTTATCATCGATAGTAGGTTTATCGAAACATAAGCTAACATCGAAGATCTTAAATGAATAAATTGTGGTGAGTCGCCATCAAGGTAGCTCACAATGGTACCTAGTTTTGTTCCATCTGATAAATAAGCATTACATCTGTTTATAAACATATTTTTCTCAGTTGTATCAGCGATTATAAAATCTAGTTCAGCGTCGTCCATAATCAATCTTGTACAATGTCGTTTATAATCGTATGAACCACCTTGAGTAAATTTACCGATTATCTTTCTATCGAGATCTTTTGTAAATTTCTCATCGTATTCATTCCTGCATTTATTTATTTTAATAATATGATCTTCATCAATATCAGGGAATTCTTTTCTGGTATCATCAATATTAAATCTGTTCGGTTCTGGTAACCAAACTTGCTTCTGTGAACTATACGATATAATTACTTCAGTTACTCTCAACGATATTAAAAATCCATCATCAAGCATATATCGCAATAGTACTATCGGAACCCAACATCGCTCTGAAAAATGTCTTCCAAACCAAGCATAAGTAATCGGATGGAGATTTTCTGCAAATTCGAATAATTCTACATGAGCAAATCCGGTTAAGTCAAAATCTGGTAAATGTCCGTTTATCGCAACCCTGGTCATGTCATGCGTAGGATGTCCGAATCTCTTAAAGTACTTAGAACATACTCCATATCCAAGAAAACTTCCAGGATAACATGCAGCCATATCAACTGAGATAACATCACTATGGTTGTATTTGGTGTTCCATAATCCACCGTGACCATATTCTATACAACTTTTCTTGACATCTTCAAGGAATTCTGATCGTGTCGTTTTCCATAAATTTTTTTCCTGAGCGAAATGGGCAGCAACCGATGGTACGGTAAAGCAGTTATTCAGTAATTGTCCAACTATGACATCATCAGATGTATATTTCAATGCAAGATGTTCCATTTCTTCATGAAGAAATTCTGTACGATAAATATCACCGTTAGGCCGTACAAACTGATCGTAATGATCATATTCCGAACTCTGAAATAACCAAACAGACACAGGGTCGCTTTTACTTATATTTCTGATAAAATCAAATATATCACCATCATAAAATTTAACTTTTCTATCTCGTGGAAATATCGTTACAGCATTAGTCCATGCATGTGCATTATGATCAACGATTGTTATAGGGTTTCCATTTTTTATATATTTTGGTTCGTATAATATCTCTCCGGTTAGTGTTTTTACTGTTATTGGAAATCTTAATAACTTTCCTAGTTCAGCAACATCCTTAATAGATGCACCAGCATCTTTAACCGTTTCTGCCCATGTGTTTATTTTTTACGTCTTAAATCAGTTAAACCATTACCACGTATCGCGTTTGTAAAGTGTTCTGTAACTCGTTCAGCTACGCAGTTTATTCTTGATATTTTCATCGGTTTGAGATCCGCAACATTAGGTTTATCATTCAGCGGAAATATTCCATATACAACTGCAGTTGCTGGATAACTCTGTATATAGTAGGGTTTATCAATGCCAGTAAGTATTCCGGGTTTAGATTTATTACTTAAAAGAACAATATTACCCCCGGACTGCACACGGACTGGATCACGCTTGTCACGAATAATCCAAATATCTTCTTTTGTATTTACAATAAATTTTATTAAAATAAAATATTTTTGATTATCAAGGTGATTAATAATTACTTTTCCTCGTTTGTCATTCATCATATTAGTAACATTTCCAACTCTGAATGTTGACCATGCATGAACTGCACCATCGTCACGAAATTCCTTTTTTGCTTCACGAATACGTTCAGTTACATCCTCATCCATTAATGTCAGATCCTGCATCGAAGTACTGAGTTTATATTCTGATAGTCTGTCAAGGTCAAATCTAGTAGGGGAAGGTTCAATAACGGATAATTCCTCCATATTATAATTAGGGCAAGTATATATTTAATTGAACATTAATCTTTTGTATATGATTGAAACACAAAACAAATGTTCTTGGCTCAAAATTGGATATACTTCTACTTGTAATAAATCATGCGTGAATGAATACTGTAGTTATCATATGCAATGTGTCAGAAATGGAAGTCTAGGACCAAAACCGTGTATCGTGTGTAGTGCTGGAGTGCGAGGAAAAACTCAATTGTGTGCGCAATGTGGCGGAAAAAAATACAGAGAATTAAAACGATATTACGATAAAAAATATAACGCTGACTCTCCTATAAAAACCGAAGAAGATTATTTGGCTAGATTTTCAAAAAATAATGATTTAAACAAATAGTATTATATATAAATGGAACAAAATGAGTTTGTGTCACATCCAATCCTTACTAATTATGAAGCATCTCGAGAAGGTGTGATTAGAAACTGCAGATTGAAAAAACCAGTAGGTAGTGTTACCAATACTGGTTATCTTAGATTTCGTGCTGGGAAAAATAAATATTATTACTCACATAAATTCGTATTTGAATGTCATTTTGGGGTCATTAAAGATGGACTTGTAGTTGACCACATTGATGGAGACCCCCAGAATAATCGGTTATCAAATTTACAGGCTATTACACAAAGTCAAAATTCCGCACGTGGAAATACTGGAAAATGTAAAAAGTTTGAAAGAAGATCTATTAAATCAATAAATACAGAAACAGGACGGGAAATTACTTTTCTATCAATATATGCGGCTGCAAAATATTTTAGCATAAATTCACGATCGGTACAATTTCTCGCAAATAATATTACTAGATCTGCCCTTTCAAAAATATATAATCAGCGGATAGTATTTGAATATGTCTAATTCTGTCTTCTTACAAAAACAAATAGTTCGACTCTGTTAATTTTCCCAAGGATTTTATTTAGCCATAATTACAGTCACTGACTCTGTCAGGGGTTCATCTTCACCGCTCTCAGCATTGACAAAATCAGATAGCATAATCTTTCTTAATTGCATTACACGATTATCCACAATCTTTTTTCTTTCGTACTCGTGAGACAGTTCGGATTTAATATTTTCGATAGAACGTGCAAGAGGTGCAAATAGTTTTACCTGATTGTCGTTTACCATGGCTAGTGATTCAAGCATGGATTGATAAATTAATTTTATGAATCTGTAGTTTGAAGATAGTGTATATTTATTATCGAATTTTCTCTGTTGCAGTAATTCAAAATCGCACATGATTTTCTGAGGGTCGAGATTATCAGATATTTTTATTCCGTTATGTTTTAGTTTTTTAATAGCACAGATAATATCATTGATGTTTTCATGGTTCATTATATATATATTTATATATTTAAAATGAAAAAAATATTAGCCCCCATGACTTTTTTTTTTTGTCAGGGGGCTGTTTTGTGTGATATGTTTATGAAATATATACAGATGGTTTATGATTTTGATTTCAGCACAACATATATTATATGGTTATGAAATATATACAGATGGTTTATGATTTTGATTTCAGCACAACATATATTATATGGTTATGAAATATATACAGATGGTTTATGATTTTGATTTTGGACGGCACAAACATAAACTTATCCTAATGATTGTATGGTTATGAAATATATACAGATGGTTTATGATTTTGGACTGCACAAACATAAACTTATCCTAATGATATATGAACATGAATATATACAAATGGTGATGAAGGGGGAATCTTGTCTACGTCCAACAGATTTTGTACACTCTCCCCCCATACAAAACCCCGGGAGTGTAAAACGTACACCCCTCAAGGGTGTATGATAGGAGAGTGTATTTTGTCTGTTGTGGATATCGAGGAAATTCTCCGGGTTCCCCCAATTAAATAAGCATCAGTCGCCAAATGCAAGATAATATCTTTTGCATTTTTGGAGACTCGAACACGCGAGAGTCTGTAGAGCTTCGATCTACGTCAAACCGTCTTATCATTTCGGCCATCGTTCTCTTATCAATAATATAGTTAAATTTAAGTATATATATAATATTTACGCTGTCTCACAGAACTTGTATTACTAATAGAATGTAGAACTGTACTTCAGTTTTTCAAAATTCATAAAATAATTTACGTGTATAAAGTTTTAGTTCGTTAATGTAACAGACAGACGGACTAATATACGCTATACACGTATATACAACTGGGTTTGTACAGGTAACGTAGTAAGGGAAATAATCGTTCAATTTACTCCGCAGAGAGATAGCCGAGTTATCTCGCTTTATTATATATACAACCAGCAGAGATGGTGAACCCTACAACTTTTGTAGAGACCTTATTTTTGAGAATTAAGGGTTCCCTGAAAAAAAAAGAAGTTTTTGCCTAATAATGAAAACTTCTTTAATTGACCAGATTTTTTCACAATCTGGTCACATACGTATGTCATTCACCCTCTCTGCTGCTATGATTTGTATCCAAAAATTATATCAAGTCCATTACGATATCTTGACCTAGGATCATGTAAATTTATTGTTACAAAACCAAAGGGAGCAGCTTGTGCTTTTGAAAAGAAATTTTTAAATTTGTTCATGTCCATGTCGCCTGAACACCAAGTATAATAAATATTTTGCAGCGTATGACGATCTACTCCGTTGAACACAACTAAAATATTACAGTTGTCTCTGATTACTTTTGGAATTTGTGTATATCTCTGTGTAACATAAATCACGTCTGTATTTTTATGTCTACCTCGTGAAAATATTCTAGCTGGATTTGATTGTTTGTCCAGCATAACATCATCATACACTACTAAATTATTAATGAATCCATGAGGGCCAGTGGCCCTGAGATCATCTACAGATGGCGCTTCATCAATATCAGTAATAAAATCTATGATATTGTCTTCATGTAACGATTTTGCGTTTTCATTAAAATCTTTAAGTACTTCGTAACATCGCTGATCATCTACAGATGGCGCTACTAAATATAATTTATCCCACTTCAGCCATCGCATTATTAGATTAAGCAGTAATTGCGTCTTCCAACTTCCAGATGGGCCTATTATAATCATTCTGATAGAATTCGGAAGCGCTGGATGGTGTTTTACTGGTTCTTGTTTTCGTGTCGCAGAAAAGTCAATTATATCCATATAATAAATAATATGAGTCTATATTGTGTTCGATGCAGAGCACCTACAGATACTACTGAATTAACGACAGTAACAACAAAAAATAAAAGACGTGCACTTACAGGCAAGTGTGTGAAATGTGGTACCAAGAAATATAAATTAGTCTCCATGACTAAGTCAGGAACAAAGACAGGTGGTGATATCGCTGCTTTGTTAGGAAAATTACCAGGAACTCCATGGGCTAAATATCCCGGTGAGAAACATTTACCCGGATATAATTATTGTGGCCCAGGAACTCGTCTCGATATCCGACTCGATGATCAAGATCAACCAAGACCCGGAGAGTATCCAGTAAATAAGATTGATCAAGCATGTCACGTTCATGATGTCGCGTATAAAAGTAAGGACTTGCAACACCGACATCTCGCGGATGTGAAATTGATTCACGCGTTAAATTCTATACCTAATAAATCTCTCAGAGAAAAATTAGCTAGTTTTCTAGTAAAAACCGCTATGAAAGGTAAACTAGTGTTAGGGGCTGGTAATTAATTATATAACTATCATAATGGAATCTGTTTATTATTCCCCGAGAGGATTTTGGAGAGGTAAAGCAGCGATTAGTAAACTCGCCGAAGCAGCAAAAGTTTCACGTAATGTCGCTGCATCATGGTTAGCACGACAGGCAATATGGCAAATCTTTCTAAGTCCACCTAAAAAAATTCATTACGCGCATTTTGATGTTAGTGTCCCTAATGAAGTTCATCAAGCGGATATACTGTTTTTACCACACGATACCATTAAAACACGTGGACGAAAATCACCCACGTACAAATACGCATTGACTGTTGTTGACGTTGCGAGTAGATATAAAGAAGCGGAGCCGTTATCAACAAAAACAGCATCTGAAGTTGCATCTGCGTTTGAACTCATTTATCAACGTGTTGGTCTACGATAGCCAAAACTACTACAGGTTGATCCTGGTAAAGAATTTCTTGGAGTAGTATCATCGTTGATGAAGAAACGTAACGTTAAAATCAGACGAGGACATACTGAAATTCATCGTGATCAGGCAATCGTTGAACGATTTAATAGAACACTTGCCGAGCGGTTATTCGGATACCAATACGCAAAGGAAATATCTACTGACTTTAAGGATAGATCTCGTGAATGGGTTGCAAGATTACTGAGTGTGATAGCTGCGTTGAATAATGAAATTACTCGTGCAACTTCCATGAAACCTTCTAATGCGATCAAAAAAAAATATATACCCAATGGTTACGGACGACATGAATCTTTCTCTCAACCAGTATTAGGAAATGTTACAGTTAGATATTTATATGAACCTGGCGAACTTGAAGGCGGTAAAAAAAAGAGCAACCGATCCTATCTGGAGTGTGACTACACATAAAATTTCTAGCGTGGTTAGATCCACTGGTAGACCTCCAATATACAGACTGGATTCTACAGCTCCTCAACGTGGATTTGTACGTGAACAATTACAAGTAATTCCTGAGGATACGCAATTATCACCAAGCTCAATTTTGTAAACGTCCAGAGCCTCGACGTCGATTACACTCAAGACAAGTCAGCATTACATTTTCACGTGTGTGACCGAGATCACTATTAATTCTGTCTACGGTAAATTGTCTTGGATTCGAATACTGCCGTGACATATTACAGTTTCAACTTGCGCAATTATTATTCTGTAGTTGTTTTAGTTTTATAATAAATTCAATATCAATATCAAAATCACGATTATTTTTTTTTTGTCACACTGCTTATAACCAGATAGTTTTTTCTTATTACGTCATTATTAACAATTTGATCATTATTTTCTATAAAATTCATAATAACCCTATGTAGTTGAGATATTCTCCTGACCCTAGAAACTGCGAGATAAACTAAATTCGACCATTCGATCCGATCATCTATAATCCAGATTTTAGTATCAGTTATAGTTAATCCCTGTGACGAGTGAATCGTTATAGCGTATCCTAACGTCCACGGCGATTTATTCATACTCAGCGCATTCTCAACGACATTAATATCGACTAAAACAATATCATTCAGTACAAGATTCTATATCCTTGGTGGAACCAAGGGACCAGGAATTTCAACATCAATATTCTGTCGTCGAGTATCTGCTGGGCGATAGCACAAAGGTACAGGTAACGTTGGAAACTTTTCTTTATGTAACGTAAATAATTTCTTTTGCAGTTCATCACTAACTATCTTTCTACTCGCGACTATTAAATCAGCGGGATTCCATAAAGTCCAAAATTCATTCATAGAAGTCTCTGGAATTACTCCTTGCATTATCTCACATTGTACTCTGTCTGGCTGAAGTCTGATTAATCTTTTAAATTCCTTCAAGGGTTCATCGATAGCTCTATGGTCATCATTTATTTCTTCATAATAATTTACGTTATTCTTTAACCATTCATGTGGAGACTCTCCAACAAAAGGTGGTGGTTGACCATGATCGCCGCACATAATCACAGCAGTATTCTTTGTCAATAACCATTCAAGAAATATTTTTAGTGTTCCTAACGACACCGTGCATATCTCGTCCCATATAATATATTTAGGTACATATTTTTCACCCATCCGCGATGGAGTCCATGTGTCTCCGCACCATCTAAAGAAACTGATATGTACATGATTTTACTCCTCGTTCTTTTATTTCTCTAGCAAGTTTATGTGTAGGTGTCAAAACAATTATATCTGATGTATTATTTAAAAATAAATTAATTACACGAGTTGTTTTACCTGACCCTCCACACCCATTAAGATAAACAGTCTTATGTCTAGATACAGGATCGTACACAGATGGTGCAGATGACTTTGATGTTTGATTATTATTTCTGTAATATGTCTCCACAATTTCAACATCTGCAGATTCAGAATAACTAAATATATTTTCTTGTTTTATTCTCCATGTCCCCCATTCACCATTACCGAGTTTTAATAAATCTTTATATTTTTTATGTACATAAAATGAATCCGTAGCGACTCTGACAGCGTGACGAGGAAATTTATTTATCATCGATAGTAGGTTTATCGAAACATAAGCTAACATCGAAGATCTTAAATGAGTAAACTGCGGTGACTCGCCATCAAGGTAGCTCACAATGGTACCTAGTTTCGTTCCATCTGATAAATAAGCATTACATCTGCTTATAAACGTATTTTTCTCAGTTGTATCAGCGATTATAAAATCTAGTTCAGCATCGTCCATAATCAATCTTGTACACGCTCGTTTATAATCGTATGAACCACCTTGAGTAAATTTACCGATTATCTTTCTACCGAGATCTTTTGTAAATTTCTCATCGTATTCGTTTCTGCATTTATTTATTTTCATAATATGATCTTCATCAATATCAGGGAATTCTTTTCTGGTATCATCGATATTAAATCTGTTCGGTTCTGGTAACCAAACTTGCTTCTGTGAACTATACGATATAATTACTTCAGTTATTCTCAACGATACTAAAAATCCAACATCAAGCATATATCGCAATAGTACTATCGGAACCCAACATCGCTCTGAAAAATGTCTTCCAAACCAAGCATAAGTAATCGGATGGAGATTTTCTGCAAATTCGAATAATTCTACATGAGCAAATCCGGTTAAGTCAAAATCTGGTAAATGTCCGTTTATCGCAACCCTGGTCATGTCATGTGTAGGATGTCCGAATCTCTTAAAGTACTTAGAACATACTCCATATCCAAGAAAACTCCCAGGATAACATGCAGCCATATCAACTGAGATAACATCACTATGGTTGTATTTGGTGTTCCATAATCCACCGTGACCATATTCTAAACAGCTTTTCTTGACATCTTCAAGGAATTCTGATCGTGTCGTTTTCCATGAATTTTTCTCCTGAGCGAAATGGGCAGCAACCGATGGTACGGTAAAGCAGTTATTCAGTAATTGTCCAACTATGACATCATCAGAGGTATATTTCAATGCAAGATGTTCCATTTCTTCATGAAGAAATTCTGTACGATAAATATCACCGTTAGGCCGTACAAACTGATCGTAATGATCATATTCCGAACTCTGAAATAACCAAACGGATACAGGCTCGCTTTTGCTGATATTTTTAATAAAATCAAATATATCACCATCATAAAATTTAACTTTTCTATCTCGTGGAAATATCGTTACAGCATTAGTCCATGCATGTGCATTATGATCAACGATTGTTATAGGGTTTCCATTTTATATATATTTTGGTTCGTATAATATCTCTCCGGTTAGTGTTTTTACTGTTATTGGAAATCTTAATAACTTTTCTAGTTCAGCAACATCCTTAATAGATGCACCAGCATCTTTAACCGTTTCTGCCCATTTGTTTATTTTTTTACGTCTTAAATCAGTTAAGCTATTACCACGTATCGCATTTGTAAAATGTTCTGTAACTCGTTCAGCTACGCAGTTTATTCTTGATATTTTCATCGGTTTCAGATCCGCAACATTAGGTTTATCATTTAGCGGAAATATTCCATATACAACTGCAGTTGCTGGATAACTTTGTATATAGTAGGGTTTATCAATACCAGTAAGTATTCCGGGTTTAGATTTATTACTTAAAAGAACAATATTACCCCCGGGCTGCAAACGAACTGGATCACGCTTATCACGAATAATCCAAATATCTTCTTCTGTATTTACAATAAATTTTATTAAAATAAAATATTTTTGATTATCAAGGTGATTAATAATTACTTTTCCTCGTTTGTCATTCATCATATTAGTAACATTTCCAACTCTGAATGTGGACCATGCATGAACTGCACCATCGTCACGAAATTCCTTTTTTGCTTCACGAATACGTTCGGTTACCATTAATGCCAGATCCTGCATCGAAGTACTAAGTTTATATTCTGATAATCTGTCAAGGTCAAATCTAGTAGGGGAAGGTTCAATAACGGATAATTCCTCCATATTATAATTAGGGCAAGTATATATTTAATTGAACATTAATATTTTGTATATGATTGAAACACAAAACAAATGTTCTTGGCTCAAAATTGGATATACTTCTACTTGTAATAAATCATGCTTGAATGAATACTGTAGTTATCATATGCAATGTGTCAGAAATGGAAGTCTAGGACCAAAGCCGTGTATTGTGTGTAGTGCTGTAGTGCGAGGAAAAACTCAATTATGTGCGCAATGCGGTGGTAAAAAATACAGAGAATTAAAACGATATTATGACAAAAAAACTAACGCTGACTCTCCTATAAAAACCGAAGAAGATTATTTGGCTAGATTTTCAAAAACAATGATTTAGACAAATAAATATTATATATAAATGGAACAAAATGAGTTTGTGTCACATCCAATCATTAATAATTATGAATCATCCCGAGATGGTGTGATTAGAAACTGCAGATTGAAAAAACCAGTTGGTAGTATTAATAATACTGGTTATCTTAGATTTACTGCTAATGGCAAGAAAAAAGGATATTTATCTCATATATTTACCTACGAGTGTTATTTTGGAATGATCAAGGATGGGTATGTGGTGGATCACATCAACGGCAATAAGCTTGATAATTCAATTTCTAATTTACGAGTTACTACACAGAGTCAAAATTGTAAATCCGGAAACACAGGAAGGTGTAAATTATACAGAAAGAGAGCTATTAAATCAGTGAATACAGAGACTGGGGAAGAAATTAGTTTTGAATCAATTAATTCTGCTGCCAAATATTTTGACATAGTACCACGATCGGTACAATTTGTCGCAGAAAATATACAAAAATCTTCCTTTTCCAAAAGATTTACACAAAAAATAAATTTTCAATACGTTTAGTCTACCGTATTTTTAATGATTACTTGATACCTACTGAAACATGGTTGGGATATAATATGAGGTATCCATGAGAGATACCTACTTTAATTTTCCCAAGGATTTTGTTTAGCCATAATTACAGTCACTGACTCTGTCAGGGGTTCATCTTCACCGCCCTCAGCATTGACAGAATCAGATAGCATAATCTTTCTTAATTGCATTACACGATTATCCACGATCTTTTTTCTTTCGTACTCGTGAGACAGTTCGGATTTAATATTTTCGATAGAACGTGCAAGAGGTGCAAATAGCTTTACCTGATTGTCGTTTACCATAGCTAGTGATTCAAGCATGGATTGATAAATTAATTTTATAAATCTGTAGTTTGAAGATAGTGTATATTTATTATCAAATTTTCTCTGTTGCAGTAATTCAAAATCGCACATGATTTTCTGAGGGTCGAGATTATCAGATATTTTTATTCCGTTATGTTTTAGTGTTTTAATAGCACAGATAATATCATTGATGTTTTCATGGTTCATTATATATATATATATATATATATATATATATATATATATATATATATATATATATTTAATATAAAAAAATATTAGCTCCCATGACTTTTTTTTGTTTTGTCAGGGAGCTGTTTTGTTTGTGATATATGGTTATGAAATATATACAGATGGTTTATGATTTTGATTTTGGACGGCACAAACATAAACTTATCCTAATGATTGTATGGTTATGAAATATATACAGATGGTTTATGATTTTGGACTGCACAAACATAAACTTATCCTAATGATTATATGGTTATGAAATATATACAGATGGTTTATGATTTTGGACTGCACAAACATAAACTTATCCTAATGATATATGAACATGAATATATACAAATGGTGATGACGGGGGAATCTTGTCTACGTCCAACAGATTTTGTACACTCTCCCCCCATACAAAACCCCGGGAGTGTAAAACGTACACCCCTCAAGGGTGTATGATAGGAGAGTGTATTTTGTCTGTTGTGGATATCGAGGAAATTCTCCGGGTTCCCCCCCAATTAAATAAGCATCAGTCGCAAATGCAAGATAATATCTTTAGCATTTTTTGAGACTCGAACACGCGAGAGTCTGTAGAGCTTCGATCTACGTCAAACCGTCTTACCATTTCGGCCATCGTTCTCTTATCAATAATATAGTTAAATTTAAGTATATATATAATATTTGTGCTGTCTCACAGAACTTGTATTACTAATAGAATGTAGAATTGTACTTCAGTTTTTCAAAATTCATAAAATAATTTTGCACGCATAAAGTTATAGTTCGTTAAGGTAACAGACAGACGGACTAATATACGCTATACACGTATACACAACTGGATTTGTACAGGTAACGTAGTAAGGGAAATAATCGTTCAATTTACTCCGCAGAGAGATAGCCGAGTTATCTCGCTTTATTATATATACAATTACTTTAATCATAGAAAATTGACTATTATTCATGTATTTACTCATCAGATTATGCCCCTGATTAAATAATAAAAACGCTCTATGAGCGTACATACAGGTTTATATTCAGGGATTCGTTCCTCGTGTCCAAAATGTTTCCTGCCTGGTCAGTGAGTTTAAAGTGTATTCTTGTCAGAAATGGATTATGAACTCGCAGGTAAACGGGATTAATTGGTTCAATTACGATTAACCACCCTGGTGGGACTAACGGGCTAAAACTGAATAATATGTACCCTTGCTGAGCTTGGCTAGATTTAGAAAGATCTACCTGATAGTTACCTTCAATAACATCACATACCAGATTGATTGCAATAACTGATGTTATGCTTACAATGCCTGGCGATATATGTCTACCGGCACCAAAGGGATTATTATTGTGTTTTAGTATAGCCGGTGGTGGGGTTATTTGTTTCCACGATTCAATTACTCCCGGATAATATTCTTCAATAAGATCACTTAATGATTTCTTCATTTCAGCGTTATTTAAATCTGGTATAACAAATGTTTGTAAATCTTTTTCTGTTATTTTATAATGATTAAGAAATAATTGCATTAATGTTGGACTTGTGTAAATACTATCGATTTTAGTTGTAGTGTTTATAATACTTCGATTGGCGATGTATAAATCGAATAAGATACCATTTAAATGTTTTATTAACTCGATTATTTGCTGCTTTACACTTTCATTATAATGTTGTGATAATGAAATAAGTAAATTTCTTAAATCATTAAACGTTTTATCGTATTCAGGTTTAAGAGTATTTAAAAAATCCTTAAAAAATTTTTCATCAATAATATCTCGTTGCCTCCCTTCTGGTGTAATGATAATATTAAATACTGATCTAGTCATCTTGGGAATTCTTTTACCGTCAAAATCGATAAAGTAGTATATATTATTATTTGAATCAGATTCAAATAATATACGATTCCATGGATATTTTTCTCGATATTCTGGTTTTTTAATGAATTTTTCTTCACTCGTTTTAAATTCTTCTATTTTTGGTTCTGAAACTCCATTATAAACAGGTGCAACTTCAGGCCATCCTAACACTGATCTGATCGAACTTTGATAAATATCTACGAGGTAATCAGGGGAATTTATTTCAATCGCCGCTGATAGTGTTGGTTCATGAACAGTAATCGCTATTTTAGATTCTTTCCCCGTGATAGATTTAATTCTGCGTTGGAATTCATCATTAATCTGTTCTATTTGATAACTGCCCGTTGAAATTCCAACAACATGTCAATCAGGTGTTCCATCCGGTTTATTTTTATTCGCAAATACCAGTGAATTATTTGGCTGTTGTCCACCAAACGGTTTTGATCTAATATTAGGCCAACTATAATAAACTCGTAATTGCGCTAATGCTATTTCCTTTGCTGGAATTGCAGTCGGAAAATTAACGCTAAATTCAGGATTGGTTGAACTTAATGATATCATAGTAGTTTTTGACGGCGTTGTATTAGCCACGATCTGCTGAAGTAATTGCGACTCTGACATTATTATTATCGTTATTATTTAATTCTCCATCTTTCCGTCACTAGAGAACGCATCGCGTTCCACTATGAACGCTTCATCGTAGGTTTTCATTATCGTTACGAACTCCTCATCGGATATTTTACCATCACTGAGATACGCCGAAATATACGAGCATAATGTAGTGTATGCGGCTGTTGCTGTGTGCAATTTCATCACGTACTCGTTTAGTTTATGATTCGTACACGTAGATATTTTTTTAGAGATAATACTGAAAATACCTGCACATGTTGTTGCCGTTGAAACTATAACTGTTACAGGCGCTGTCATCGTTATTGTTGATAATAATAATCCAGTTCCAGCAATAACAGCAGAAACCGAGTATACCATTATATCAATAACACCATACGACGACGATATTTTTTTACCTTTATCGTGTAATCGTCGATGATATTTTTTAGTTTAGTTTGACACTCACATACTTGAGTGTATCTGTGACGTTGAACGTCGATAAATGATTCTTGATTCATTATACTTATTTAAGTAACTAATTCGGGAGTTTCAGCTATGAACTCAATACACCACCAATAAGTCGCTGCGGTTAACTTTTTATCATTCGCTATTAGCATAAACGTTTCCTCGACATCTTTATTTAACACTATAGACACAATTCCAGAAAAATCATCGGTTGAATGACGCCATGGAAATGTGGTAAATATACTGAATTTTGCACTACTAAATACAGATAATCTGTATACACCAGTAACCTCTGCGGTATGTTTAAAAGTGTTATTTTCCTGCGACCATGTTGCCTTTCCTGATGCGACTGTGTACACGATATTAATGATCTGCTTGTGAGGAATTTTAACGAGATTAGTTTTTGAATAATATTAGGAATACCACTAATGATATCGTTGAGTCTTGCGTTAATGTCAGCGAGATTAATAATAACAGTTGGTGGAGTTCCAAAAAATTCGTTAATAGATCTGTTTATATTTCTACGAAAATTTAGAAATGTTTGTACGTGATTAAAATATTCAGTTCTAAATGCAGCAATTCCATCATTAATTGTCGTTAATGAAGTCGTTATTGGAATTTCCCTATCGTCGACGTATTTCTTCGTTGCAGCGTCAAAATCTGTTTCTGGTGTTCTGAGATTATTAATACCATTACTATTCATGTCGAGAAATGCACGCATTATACCACCGCGCACTGACACGTACTTGGATTCTTGATCATCGACGTATTTTTTTGTTGCTGCGTCTGTATCTGCGATTGGATCTCCAAGATACGTAATTTTTCTTCCTGACATAATAATGTCACCGGTAAATACATCACCAGTTTTCTTAACATAATCGTTAACCGACTTACCGGAATCCTGTATTTTACCATGATCAGTGAAAGTAACGACATTATTAACAACCGCGTTGGGAATTCGTACAAGTACATCTAGTAGTTGTATGTTACTCGTTTTTAATCGTCCTTGTTTGTCCTGAAAAACGACGACTTCATTCTGATCCACACTTGTTATATTTAATAAATCATCGATTTCATTTCTGAGCTGATCAAGAGTTGCATATTTAGATAAATCGATCTTCTGAGCTCTACCTGAGGATCTTCCATAAATATCTACCATTATATTTACTGATATCAGTTTAAGTGCTATGACGTAGCGTAGTGAACGCGTGTACGACTTTATGAGGCGGTGCTGTTGATTTTGATACAGCATCAAGCATAGCGAGGATTTCACGGCCGCATATTGGAGGATCAGTTATTTTTTGTGTCGGTAGCGTTGAATACCAGATTGGAGCAGTAATATTACTGACATAATGAAGAAATTCTTTTGGTGGTGCTAATCCATACGAATCGAAATAAATAATTCCACGTGGATCAATTGCATATCCTACCCAGTGCGTGCCTGGGCCGGAATTTTTATCGAGATTAATAATACCGGTTTCATGTTGCATTGCAACGGTAGGTAATTGATCGCGCATAAAAACACCTCTGAAATTTTTTATTTTTAATTTTTTAGCAGCATTAAGTAAATCAAAATTGGACATGGGTGTTATTAGTAAACTGTCCCTGGTAATCTTAGGCTTTTTCCGTACCAGTGTGGAGTCCCTGGTAATCTTAGACCCTTTCCATACCACGAAGGCGGGGTTCCTGGTAATCTTAGACCCTTTCCTTTTTTTTTGATTCCTTGTCCGGTTGCTTTCTTTAACGCCATTCCAGCAGCTGTTCCAACAGCACCTAATGCAGCTGCTTTTGCAACAGCTGGTGCTGCAGCGGCTATTAATGCTGGTATTGCTGCAAGAAGCGGAAATATACCACCCGTTTTAGCAATATCTTTGATGGTGCCCGCAGAAAGATTAAGTTTGACGCCTTTATTTGATTTTTTAGCATCATTGAAGTTTTTGAACTGACGCTTGGTCAACGATAGTTTATTTGCACCGGTCATCTGTTCTCGCTTTAGCGATATTTTTATTCCACAATTATTTTTTGATGCTGATTGCAGCCTTTTAATCTGACCAGGGGTCAGACTCACACTAACGTGATGATATGACATTATAATTATTATGAACGATCTAATTACATGTTTTCTACTGGAGCATCAATAACTCTCATTCGTCCACCAACACCTTCGAGTAACATCGATTTATCGCCGAGTATAACGGCTATTGCTCTGTAATTAACAATAACTCCTGTTACCACACGAGCTCGAAGATGAATATCTACAACAGATTGTCTTGTTAAATCTAAATGTTCTAGAGAAAAGTAATAAATCGGATACAGCGATATAAAATCTAGCTGCGATATTTGTAAACCAGTATCAATATTTTGATCACGTCCCATGAACGACATTAATCGATGATAAGCCCGTGCTACATGATTTTGATCGAAATTTAACAAAATATCCTCGGATGATTCTTGATGTCCATTTATTCTTAATGAAATCTCAGAAACACCGAGTTTATCAAATATCATATGACTATGTGCTTGATCGTTTACTCGTACAGCATTTTGAAACGCAATAAATATATGTCTTGGTGCAGAAACACCTTGCTGAGAAGCTATCTGCCATGTAAATAAACCATCAATTGCACTCTGAACAACATCTGTGGTCATTGTTAACCATGACAACGTTAATTTACCGCCTTGACTCATGAAAGATAGCAACCTGTCTTCTTCAGATATCGATGGGGTCATTGTTGGCATCCACAGGGAAAATTTTGTTAGTATTACTATACCATCACCAACACCAACAGGTCGCCATATTGCATCATCGTCGGTTGCTTTTCGTACTAGTACAACTGTATGTTTGGCTCCAAAAATAACCTTTCTGACATCTCTACAGAATCCAAAGATATGTGACAGTGGAATTGCACATGAAAATGCTCTTCTTCCACCGCTTAACATTGATCGACGTGCTGCAAACTCTAAGTTGAAATTTGGATTAGAACCATGAACCACCTGCCACAAATCAGCGTCAAGGGTGTTGACGAAGTTTCTTGGTCGTCTCATGTTGTATTGATTGTTATCAGAGTGGTTAGAAGTATCTTTTGAGAACATCATTGATGGACCAGCTGATCTTGAATAATCGTCGCTGTATCTCGCAAGACCAAGTATTGTTGTGGCAACATCGACGTCTTTCTGAATTGAATCAATATTTTTCCCGTCAATCATGTACGTAGCGCTGTCAAATAACGCCATGATACCATTATTAACAAAACCAACCATAACATCAGCTCCATATGCTACTGGTGCTGCAGGAACAGCGTTATTTATAATTTCACCTTCGACTTCAATAAATGCTTCAGCGGGTAAGAAATATCTACTTGTATCCTGAACCTGTAGTTCGATTCTTCCACGCTGATTTGGAATTCGTGCGTCGTAAGAATAATACTGATAATCGCGCACAGACTCATCTTTAAGAACTGGTGCGTCTATGTCAAACGCGGGGTCAGATATGCGCTTAAACATCTTTATTATTATCGTCTTCGTCTAACTCGAAGACCACTTCCTGCTATCAGACTAGCGGTTATATTTTTTTCCTTTTCCGACATCGGGATATCAGCTAACTCCGCTAGTTTTTGATTAGCTGCTTGATTTATTATTTTACTTACACTTGCGGGCATCACTTCAGTGCTAGGTAATTTCACAGGTCGGGTCGGTCTGCGTATTAATCGTGATAGTCTATCTTTAATTGCTGAAAACGCTTTGCTAGCGAGATTACCAACAGCGCCTATACCCTTTTTCACGAACAACATCAATAGCTTTCATTCCTAGCTGCTTTGCAATCGGTATTGCTTTTGGGGCTATCCTTCTAAACAGACCCTGAATAACATCACCTAATCCATCTCCGTAGGTTGCTCTGTATACAGGTAATCGAGAGTTTATTACCCTGACCATGGTAGGTCCACGTTGAGTACCATGCACGATCATTTTATTATTAAGTGATTTTATCACTAATTGTTCTAATCACTGTAATAATCGTCGGCGATTTCATTAATGAGGGATCGATACACATTAATATCCATGATGCCGCCACTAAATAGTCGTTTGCAAATATCAGCTACTTCATTAATGATTTCTGGGGAATTATTACCAGCTCTTTTTCCTCCGATGAGAATTTCTAATCGATCGACATCAGCAAGGACGTTATTGGGCAAGTAATAAGACCACTTCCTAAACCACTTCCAGTTGCGCCGGGAGCGTCTTGAAATTCTTCTTCTTCTTCTTTACTTGTTGTTTGGACTGGTGATCTCAGTCGTTTTTGTTCTTGTTCTAGTTCTTGTATCTTTTGTTGTAGTTGTTGTTGTAGTCGTGGTGATAATGGTAATTCTGGATAATCACGAAGTGATTGCTCAAGTGGTTTTGGTGTTTTTTGTTTCTTTCGTTCTTGTTTTTGTTGTCGTTCTTGTTGTTTTTGTTGTTTTTGTTGTTGTTTTTGTTGTTTTTGTTTTTCCTCCTCCTCTTTTCTTGATTGAATTAAATCATTAATTTTCCTAATATAATCCCTATATAATGGATCATCATCTCTAGCTTGTTCAACATTCATTGTTATGCGATATAAATATTTTCGCCATTGTTTATTGTTTTTAATATCTTTTGCGTGTTCAAGTTTCATTAATTTACTTCTTTTACCAAAACTATCCACAGCAAACTCAGCTAGATCATCTTGGTCCAATTTATTAATTACCTTAATAGTTTCTTCATCAAATTTATTTATCAATTCAGCAGTACTCATATAACCTGCTGATTTTGGTTCAGGGGCTGGTGCTTCAGCACCTTCTGCTTCATCATCTTCAGGTTGATCTTCATCCTCAGGTATTTCCAGGACTGGCATCGCAGCAGCTATTTCGGCTGGAAGTTCACGTAAAATTTGTTTTGTCTTTTTTGTTCTTCTTGCTATTTTTTCAGTTCTTTCTGCTATTTTTCCAGCTGCTTCAGCGGTTTTCTCTAACACAGGTTGAATACCTTTAGTGGTCTCAGTGATAGGTTTAAATAATTTTTTGTATCCTCTTCAAATTCAACTTGAGATTCCTGACGCGATTGTAGTTGTTGCTTAACAGAATCACGAACGGGTAGATATTTTTAATTGCCTTTAGTCGCTCTCGAGCTAATTTAGCTGAGTGTGGTTCTCCAGTACTCATTATTGATAATATCTATACTGGCTGTTTAATTTATAGCAGCAGAGAGGGTGAATGACATACGTATGTGACCAGATTGTGAAAAAATCTGGTCAATTAAAGAAGTTTTCATTATTAAGACAAAAACTTCTTTTTTCAGCCTTCGTAGGCACCCTTAATTTTCAAAAATAAGGTCTCTACAAAGTTGTAGGGTTCACCCTCTCTGCTGCTATTAGCAAGTATGTTACATTTATCTATACTCTACAACAGATTTTCACTTACGTACGGGAAATGATCGACCCACAAGTATAACAAGTTGAGTGTACACATTTATGATATTTTAGACAAGAGACATACAACCGACAATGTGATTCAGATTACAAGTATGATTCTGTATTAGGTGCGATATGTCATTGCTCTGTTTATTTTTGTATGTGTATTTTAGTCTTTTAAAAAAAAAAAATAATATAATATTTGGACCCTGACCCTGGTCAACAACTATTGGGAAAATAGATGTTTATATCTATCTATCCATATATCTGTATGTGTGTGTGCGTGTGTGTGTTGTTCTATTGATAATCTAAAAATGAAAAATATATTCTCTTAACTCTTCAACACTCTGAATACCAACATCCAAGAACTATCTGAGCAAGCAGATTTATTTTTGCACAGCCTCTAAGTCAGCAGATGCAATGATCTTCTCATCTCCCTCTCTCTCTCTCTCTCTCTCTCTCTCTCTCTCTCTCTCTCTCTCTCTCTCTCTCTGTGCGCTGCACATAATGCCACCGGTTGTAAACTAACACATCTATTACAACCTTGTCGACCAGCCAACTGGGTAGAAAGATAATAACGTTTGTTTGTCTGCCTTTCTGTCTCTGTCTCAGTTTCACATTTTCACGTACATATATAGTCACACATTTGCAATCACAGTTTCACAAACCATCAACGAACACAGACAAATACATTAAATGCGATACAATATTCTTCTGGACTTTCACACACTCACGCAAATGCACAAGCACAGATATTAAATCACATTTTCACTAAACCACACAAGCACAAAAGAAAAGCACTTTTGTTTTAAGCTATTGACTGTCCTTTCTTTCGGCCTTTCTGATTTACCATATCTGTCTCTCTTCACACAAACGCACACACCTGAGTACAAAGATGATTGTTGTTGTTGTTGTTGATGTAGGGTTTAACGCCATTTTTCAGCACAAGATAGGTTATACATGGCGGCCGTATAATGGTGGAGGAAGAACCCTGGAAAACCCCAGGAAGAACCAAAGACCCACGAGAAGCTAATGGCAAGCTTTCTCACGCACCCACGTTATCCAAGCCCGAGACTCAAACCCACGCGGGGCCCCGAGTAGCCGAGTGGTCTAAAGCGCTCTCCGTTACGGATCACTGCCATCTCACCTCTGTCTGCGTAGGTTCGAGGCTAGGATTCGGTGAATGTGGATATGTGAGAAAGCTTGCCAGTAGCTTCTCGTAGGTCGGTGGTTCTTTCCGGGGATTTCCCGGTTTCTTCCTCCACCATTAATACTGGCCGCCATGTATAACCTATCGTGTGCTGAAAAATGGCGTTAAGCCCCACAACAACAACAACATCAAGCCCACACAGACAGAGGTGAGATGGCACTGATCCGTAACGGTGAGTGCTTTATACCACTAGGCCACTCAGGGCTCCAGTAGAAAGATGAAATATCAGTCTAGAGATATCTTTATTTCAGTCTCAAAATATTTTTATATCTACGTCTGTCAGTCTTTGCACATGTACAGAATACACATGGATCTGAAATGGCTCCTTTCACTCAACGATTCTCTAGTATAGCAACAAACACATATTTATTGATATTCCTCTCTCTCTCTCTCTGCATCCACCTGTCTCTTCACCCACCCACCACCCACACAGATAGACACTACATGTAAAATATCATGTAAGTGACAAGCTCGTCCAACAATCAATTCACTGACTGAAACATATCAAAAAACAACAACAACAACAACAATAATAATAATAATAATAATAATAATAATAAGAAGAAGAAGAAGAAGAAGAAGAAAAAGAAGAACAGCAAAACACCACCACCACCAATAATGACAATAATAATAATAATTATAACAACAATACTAATAATAACAGCAAGAACAAACAACAAACTTGTTCCAAAAATGTTCTGATCCAATTTTCATAAACTGGGTATATTTTCGAGAGCGCTATCGCTATTATTCTTTAGTATAATAGTCCCAATCTATTAGCCACAGGTTCCAGCTTTCAATTGTAATAATTACTACGATTAAGCTTCAGTGTATACTTTTCTATTATTGAACATGATGTAATCTATGTTGAAAGTGTCACACGATTTGATAATTTAGAATATATTTTGTTCTGCTAATCGGCATAGGTACAAGTCAGAACAATTTTCTGGAACTCAGAGCTACTTGTCGTATTTCCTCTACTATGAACTAGCGTCCACCATAACCCTGAGGATGTGCACGTACACGTATGAGAACCAACATATCCCGGTAATGTTTTTGCTCACTTAGACTCACTTTAATTAGGAGCTAGCTTCTGGGGTAATAATAACAGTAGATATCGGAGAAAATTTCTCGCTCCATTCTATTGCGATTCTATTTTCTTAAAATAAGAAATAGGAAAGAGTGAGAAGCAACAAGCGTTGTAAAATTCAACAAATAATTTATTTTCCTAGAATACAAAAGAGAAAAAGTAAAATAAAGGAACTTGCGGTATTGCGAACTAAATCAAACATAATCCTAGAACTGCAGACACTAGTCCTAATGATTAAAGTTCTGCATAAACGTTAGTGGAAATATAAATTAAATACAATGGTGGACGTGTTGATGTGTCTGTGGTGGCCCATGTCGTGGTGTTGTTCCAGCATTCTTTTGTCGAATCACAATATACAAACCAAGAATAAATCCTTGTTTGAAATTTCATTATAAATTCAAGTCTCTATTTCAAAGAATGTCATTTTTAAGAGCACTTTGTAATGCCAGTTAATAATTAATTTGAATAAATAAATTCCAGCCCAAATGAACTTCTGGACACAAAATAATACAATTGATTCTGCAAAGATCTTACAACACAAAAAAACTAATTCCTAGAATAACAGGTAGATCCGGCCTTTGCTGGGGAATTTCCAAACTTCTAGACTCAGATTGAGATAAACATGTTAACTACGAAACCAATATCAATGATTCAGGTCAGGTAGAAAATGAACGTAATTGTGGACAAGGTCAATTCCAAACTACAATTATCCATAGCATATAATGAAAATAAAAACTAACAGAAAAACTATGCAAAATAAATATACAAAACACTTCCCCTCATAAAGAAAAAGAAAGATTTATCCAATAAAGCTTTTGTACTGTTAGTCAAATGTACATGTGATAAAAATTTACATCAGATGAAATCTTATGAATGACACAAAGCATGCATGAAACAATACATAGGTGAATATGCATCTGCTATTAAATTGTGCTTTCCATCGACGTGCCTGATATCAATATTGTTTTATTATAACATCAAACTTCATCTTAATAATCTTTTTCATCATGCCAATGAAAGCAAGGGGGTCGTGATCACTGTATACAATAATCAGAGAAGGGGCTCAATTTATATACACTTCAAAGCCAATATCAAAGCTAAACATTCCTACTCGATTGTTATAATTTCTCTAGTGCTTATTTAATTTCTTAGCAAAATAGCACAATGGATAATCTTTTTCTTCTTGTCTCAATACTGCACCGACCCAAACATCACTTGCATCAACATATATTTTAAATGATTGACTGAAATTTGGAGCCGAAAGAACTGGCGCACTCTTAGGTATGACCTTTAACTTCTAAAAAGCCCTCTGACATTTTCTAAACCAATAAAACTTCGTTTTCTTACTCAGTAGGGGTTAGCAATTACAGACAAATTGGTAAAAATTTCCTATAGTATCCAGCTGTACCTAAAAATCGTATCAGTTGCTTTTTACTGATAGGTACGGGAATTCAGAGATAGCCTGGATTTTAGCATCTATAGGTTTAACTTTACCATGTCTAACGATATGTCTTAGAAATGCAACACAAGCATGTCAAAACTCACTTTTTGATATTTTAATTTTCAATTCGCACCAGTGAGCTAGTCAAAGAATTCTCGAATTGGCTCTAAGTGAAATTTCCAGTTGTGGTTGTAGATGATGACATCATCGATGTAAGCATGGCAATTATCTAGGCCAAATGTAATCATGTTCATTAAATGTTTTAAAGTACAATTCGAACCTTTCATCCCAAACGGCATCACTTTATATTGATAAAGTCCATATGGAGTCACGAATGCCGAAATTTCCTTTGCCCTTTCCGTCAGTGAAATTTGCCAGAATCCTTTCAAAAGGTCAAATCTGGTGACATATTTTGCATTTCCAGTTTTATCAATGGAGTCATTAATTCTTGGCGTGAAAAATTAATCTGTTTTGGTCAAACGATTCGCTTGTCTATAGTCTGTGCATATGTGGAAAGAATTATTTGGTTTTGATACAAGAGTACCTTGTGAACTTTTACTCGGTTTTAAGATATCATTCTCCAGCACATAGCGAATTTCTTTATTCAAACATTCCTGTTTGAGAGGTTTCATCGTGTACGGATGCTGTTTCATAGGTGTATGATCTAGAATTTCAACGTCATGGTATATTTTATTTGTTCTAGGAGGAACATCTGGAACAGGTGCTCATATTCAAGTAATAGGTGTTTTAGTTCATTCTTTTCTTGTTGTTGCAGATGTGAAAGTGTCTGGTCCAGTTTATTTATAATTTCTGAATTCCGAAGATCTGTTATTCCAAAGTCACTACAATCCAATTGCATTTTATCACTTAAATCCTCACTGTATGGGACAAGTGCAACTAAATTTATTGAATGATTAACCTGGCTATCTCTATCAACATACTGGTACTCCTTTGAAATATTTACATCCTAGGAGTGCTGATATTATACTCATTTTCTTTTCAACTTTATAAAGACCATAATACCTAATCTGAAGAAAATTTTGAAGACTTATCAAATAGAGGCAGAACTCTATCCCCATACTGAAAAGTTCTCTCCACTGTAGTTCTTTCGTACCTTGATTTCTTTTTTGTCTTGAATTATGCATAACTTGCTGGAATATTCTAGACAAAAAATTTGACCTTCGATCAGATTTGACCAATTTAGGAGAGCAAAATTGAGTAAACAACTTTTAAAGAACGCTTACTACTGTTTTATTTTTATTTTCCTCAGCACGATTGCCTCTGAGAATCTTGTAGACACGCACATTATGGTCAACAAGTATTGGCAACCTAACTTGGTCTTAAGTAAGGGGCCGACACAGTCTACCATTATTCTGCTTAATGGTTTGTCAAATGCATAGGTTGCAGATGAGCCTTGGGTATCTTCAAATTGGGTTTTCCTACCATTGACATGTATGACAAAGTCTGCTATATTTACAAACATCACTTTTAAGTTTTGTCTAATAAATGTTATTCAAGATCTTTTGGTAAGTCTTAGTGATCATTAAAAAAGGAATTTTATGGCCTAGACTAAAAAAGTCCTGTCTATATGACTTTGGAACTAAACCTTGATTGTTCAGTGACCGCACGTCACCGGCAGTACCTCAGATGGTCTCAATTGTCTCATAAGGACCCCATTTTTAACAAAATAACAAACAGGTACATCTGTGGTTTCAGTTACTCTAATAGCCCTCTGAAACAATTAGGAGATCTGATGACCTTTTTCCTGTTCGACAACTAGTGCTTTTCGTTTGTCACCCTAAATAGCCTAAAGAGAATGAGTAGTAACAAGATGATCACTGTGATCAATACCATTTCATTGATCCAGATGAGGAGCAAAAGTGACCTCATTAGACGCCTGACCAATACAAGTATCAGTTAAAGGAATAATTTCCTGATCAAGATTATTCTCACGAGTTTTCTTTGTCGTAGCTCTAGTAACTGCACAAGATGGGTATAAATCAGGGATTTCCTTTTCAATAGGATCATCTTCCTGAGCCAAACAAGGGTGTTTTCCCAGGCAAAATGTCATGTTTTAGATAACCTACGCCGCAAAATTAGTCAAGTTCTGCGATCTTGACTCTGAAAATAGTAGTGATATTTCTCTCGTAAAAACTGTCCAAGGTACTGGTGTTCCCCAGTTAACACATAATATTTTCACAACATTGCTGCAAGGCTGTGATTTGGTTACGTGGGGAAAAAGCTTTAAACAACGTTGCGAAACATTACACATTAACATAATTTTAATAGTTCTCTGATGTAAGTAATTTTAAATAAATGGTAGGTACAAATTGATCTGTGATGTCTGTTGATGCATTCAGGCACATGCAAACACCATGCTAGGAGGCATTGACATTTCCAAAAAGAGAAAATGTTGTTCATCGGCCAGCATGTTCAATCTAAACATAAAATGTCAATTTCTGGCGTATTTCCGTGATCTTTATCTGATTCGTATTTAATAAATATTTTGATACAAGGTGGGGATGGGCGGGGTTGAAAGGAAAAAATGATGAGGATGGGGATGCGTTTACGTAATAAAACGCTTCGAGTGAACTATATATATATATATATATATATATATATATATATATATATATATATATATATATATATATATATATATATATGGAGAGAGGGAGAGAGATGGAAGATAGTAAATAGACTTGAAATGTAATAAAATTTGGCTTATTACAGACATGAATGAGCTGCATGACTCTGATATTATTATTTTAATATTATGATCGTGTTGGTGGTAAGCAATACAATACTGGCATTTTGTCAGTTGTAATTAAGTGCACGTGGTTTTTAAATAATAAACACAGCACAGTTGAATAACATCTGTTATCAACTGTAGAGTCTATTTGCTATGTAACAACATACATCAGTTAGGCCTGGAAGAATTTGTTTAGTTGTGGTTATGGATCATGATGCAAGATCGGGGGATTCGCATAAATTTATATAGAATCACGTGGAATATTCAACCAAATATGCAAAAGTTGCGTTGTTTTTGCTAGGCCTATCTTTATTTCCTTTTTAAATTTATTCTGTATTCTGAATAGATTATTGTGTACATGGTCTAGTTTATGAAAACAAAATGAAACAAGTTAAAGTTGCAGAATGATAATAATGAGAGCAATATGTTTAAAGTAGCGATAGATACAAATGTAAAATAGACTTCAAATGAACCTTTTTACCAAATTGTTTTTGTTTTCACAGGTCTAAAGGTTATAAGTTCAAGATCCTAAAGAAAAACACAATGACAATGTATTGGATTTGTTTCAATTTGAGCATACAAGTAATTTCGTGTATTACGCAATTTACAAATTTCCAAATCTACAAGTACTGTTACTTAATTTGCACATGTTAAAATTTCAGGAATTATGCTCCAGTATAAAGTTCTGAACTTTGACTTTTAGAAGAAATATTTGAATATTCTTTATGAAAATAACATTATGGTGCATATGACATGCATTATTAGTACGTCACTTTTTCTTCTTTTTAATAACTGACATTATTATTTTGGGACAAGGATTACTACATCACAAGTGTAATGTAGCATTATGTTTTGATAAGAATTATATACATGCCTTGCTACAGAGCATGAATGTAATGTGCATAAATACCACAAGTATCGAACATTCTTATAATTAAAGACTTAAACTGTACAAAATTAAGGTTTGTAAAGAATGATATTTAACTTTCGAGAAGTCTGTTACTACTGTCATTTGAGACCACATTCCACAGGATGTGTTTTACAAATACTCCATTGATTATTGAAGACGGTTAGTAAAATCCAATGTATCTCTTGTTGTTAAACTTCTTTTTTTAAAACCAAAAATGAAACCTTTTATTATTCTTGCAAGAGCCTGCACGAAAAATAAAAGCAAGATTTGCAAAGACTGATATATTGTCCTTTGAGACCACATTAAGCAAGATGTTTTGCAACAACTCTACTGATTATTGATGACGGTTAAACAAATTCAACGCATCCTTTGTTCTTAAACTTATTTTAAAGAAAATCTTGTTTTCTTCTTGCAAGGGCCTGCTTGAAAAATAATAGCTTGGCCAAGGCTATTGAAGTCGTACAAGCCAATCAGAGACCGTCAAGTATGTACCGAACCAACGAGGGGAAACAAAATACAAGGTGAGCCACTTGATTCCAGCATGCCTTTATGTGGATTGTAAGATACATTTCTAAACTGCAAATGAAACTGATGCTTATTCTTGTGACAGGGACTACCAAAACGGTAGGACAGACAACTACAATGTACATCCATCTTGTTTAATTGGCCAAGTACTTCATCTTGGAATTTTATTGACATGAATTATCTGGACAAATAAAGCCTACTTTTGCGCAAAAATGATGTCACTGTCTACTTGCTTGAATTGACAAGTGTGTGCTAAAGTTAATAAGTAACCCAGTTTAACGATATTAATGGCAGCACAACTGCAGTGAAGAAAATTTCATTGCGCTAGTTAACTTGACTTCTACATATATGAGCAGTGTCGAGATAATACGACTTTGTTCAAGCATTAAAATCACTTTAAGTTTGCAGAGCCTGAGCAGAAGAGACAAAGACTAATTTTGCTGTGGATGATACCGATTTTGATTTTTAATCTTAATAAAATAAAAAAAAATCAACATAAAAATAGAATGATGGTAAATTATATTTTGCATTGGGTTTTTTCCGTACCCACTTGTCTCTTAATTAAGTATCTTTACTATTTAATCTTTTTAGATTTTATACAGCTTATCGTAACAGTTATATGAAAGTTCTATACAGTGCAGTGTATTTTTTATATGTACCACTTTTATGTAAACTTTGAGAGTTATCACGCATCACTGCCTTCCGAATATACAAATTTGTGTAATGTTTGCGTGATATGTGCATTCGCATGCCCTGGTATCTTATAACTACTCATTCAATTATGTTCAAATGGCTGGTGAAGTTTAGTTTGTCCCAAAGAAAAATGGTGCAGATCTGACAGCCAATATGGAGACAATGGCATCCTTCTTGAAAATCATGCTATCTCTACTCTTCCTAGAGGGATGGTAAGGTTGACAGCTTTGCAATGATTACTGGCAGTTCAGAACTTTTCTGCCAGCAGTGGGCAAATGGGTTTCGGAAGCACAAACAGCGTTCTCCACTTTTTCATATAGGTTTTGAATGCCGTCAGAATGTTCTAGGAATGTTTCTTTATGAAGTTAAACAACACGGTTGTACCAACATTCCAGCAAGTTCACCAAAACACGTTGCCACAACGTTATATGACAACGTTGCCACAACCTTATTGCAACGTTGCTGCAACAATGTTGCAACGTTGAATTGTTGAGTTGGAAGTATTTGAGAGGCATATAACCGAAAGTTAAAGAGACGACTCAGCTAGAAGCAAGGAAATCATGGAAATAAGATAGTTCCACACACGAGGGACTGCTGCCAACAATGACCTCCCTCTCGCATCCAGCATTTTACGGGTCATTCATCTCTAGACGAGCATGCGTTTGAGAAAAAATCCGACAATACGTTGATAAAAAACTTCTACTTTTAATATCTGAACACCTTATGAAGCCTGCCAAGAAAGGCAAATTATCAATAAAAGGGAAAAAAAAATAACCGTGCTAGTGGTAACATTATTGTGAACTCCTCCATAGACTGGTAAGTGTCCAAAATGCCAGAGTTTATGCGAACAATATGATATTGCTTCCGGTGAGGAGCAGAGAGACGTGGAGCTATAAGAGATCAGGGTAACTTTAAATTGCATGAGACATTTAATCACTTGATATCGACCAATGGACAAACATTGGTCAAACACAGAGAGATCAACACATATTACATTTTTTTCAATAACAGTGGAAAACAAATACAACTGTAACGGTGTAAAACGACCTGACCTGACAAAGAAACAAATGTCAAAGAAACAGAAAACGTGGAGAACGGTGAACTATGCTAAAACGCACATAATAAACATTTATCAGCTTTGTTGCTTAACAGGTATTAGTCTGAACATAACAAACACAAAAACAAATCATAATTTCTGTGTGCACACCGAGATATACACCGAGAACATGTAAATACACGTGTAATTCGGCGTATCTCTATTTTTCAGTTAATTTTGATGTTTATTGTAACCCACCCGAAATAACACTAACTCACTAAACCCCACCACCACCACCACCAAAACCAAAAACATTCTAAATGCCCCAAACTACTCCAAACCCAAACGATTTGGTTGCATATAGAAAGGAATAAAATATTTTTAAAAGACCCAACTTTTTATTCATATAATTTACTGGACTGAAATTACGGTAAACCAGTAAACGAAATATTGCTCGCCCAATACTGTAATTATTTTTATATGTGGTCTTCTCGCGAGATCCCAGCTATATTAGCTGTGAAATGTTCTAGAAGTCCCTTATTTGGCCGAAAATTTTAAAGGATTTTAAGAATAATAATTACTTGAGATCGTACTTGTCCTTGTACGAAGCCACCGGACAGTTAGGAACCAACACCAGTCACGGCATTACGTACGATGTGTATGATGGAGGATACGCGTTGTAGGCTTTTGATTTCACTCCAGACCAAGGCAGCCACGAGGGACATTTCCACCCTATAAAATCCGGCCAGATTCGTGTGGAACTTCAGTTTGCAAAAGAACTGAACGAGACAGTGAACGTGATCCTGTATGCAGAATTCCACGGTACGATAGAAATCAACAGTTTGAGAGAAGTCCTTCTAGACTATTAGAAACTATGGAAGACTGTAATCTCTCTTTGAATGGTTGAGACTCTTTGGAAATGGAATGGAATGATATCGTGGAAGCTGTGGAAAACAACGAGGACATAGCGATAAGGTCCAGATGGTCATCAGAAGAACAATATTTAGTGTCCTGTTTTGCTAAACACCTGACGAATAAAATTAAGGAATTGACCAAGAAAGATTACTAATGGTGTCAAAACAATCATCACAGTGAAATTCAACATGATAAATGCCTGATGATGAGTCAAGAAGAAAATTGGACGAGTACCTGAAGAATGCTTGGGGTCTCATCTCAGAAGATGCAGCGTTGCATCAGTGGTATAAAGACTTACGTGATCATTCCTCTCCTCCACTGATTGCTCTAGAGATCCATCACATCGAAGCTCTCTGGCTCATAGTGCGGAGACGAAGCGATGAAACGGTTACTTGTCAGAGATTTTCAAGGAAAAAGTCAGGATTGAATTGATGACTTATCATTACCTGTGAAAAAATAAGAAAAAACAACAAAACAAAAAGTGGATACCTGGGAACTTTATTACTTTTTGACTAACAGTTCTTACACTGCTTCTTGGAATCCTCCCGTGTGTGCTAAAGATGAACTTCCTCATCGCAAACCTAAAGACCATCAAAGTTATGTCATCAACACAGACGACAGTCATCTCCCAAGAACCCACTGGGTAGCCGTCTACTTCCCTAAAGATGGTTGCGTGGAGTATTTTGATTCGTATGGATTATCCCCTTTGGAAGACGACATCATCGTCTTTTTGAGAAGAAATGGCCCGAGATGTCGATTCAATAATGTAAAATTAGAAGGCACAGATTCCATGGTGTGTGGACAATATTGTGTGTATTTTCTTCATCAACGCAGTCTTGGATATCCTCTAGAACATTTAGTGACTTAGTTTGATCGTAACTCTGCTATAAACGATCAAAAAGGGATCGATAGTTTTGTGACCGTTATGGCTGTCTTTTGTCCTTAGCTAGGAAACGTAATGTACATCAATGACCCAATGACTTCCATCAGCGGAAGTCTAACTTCACGTCACAACGCTGTCCACCATGTCAAAAATAATTTATCTGAAAACTTTTTTTGTTGTTAGTTGTTGGTTGTTTGCGATAAAATAAATAAAAAAGTTATGGTTTGAAAAAAAGATGTGGATGTCGTTTGTTTTCAAAACAACACTGTGAATATATGCTCTTTGACTTCTCTCTATCCCTCACCATGAAATCAGCTATCATAACGTTTCGACACTAAAACCCAGTAGGGATGTTTTCTATCGCGTCTGCGTTTTAGCCATATTAAGCGTGGAAGTCTCCAGTCTTACATTTTTTTCACATTTCATTCACATTCGCGTCGTCGACTAACATAGCAGCAAGAAGTACTAAGCTGCAGTACGGAAAGTCAGAGATGGAAGTTTTCCCTCAACACGCGTTGAATGCGATAAGGGGGTTAAACCTCCACATCGCTACAGGATGGAGCCTCCGAGCTCAAGCAAAGCGTACTACGCTTTTGCTGATATGAGAAGAAGATATTAGAAATAACTGGAGAGGTGCCAATAGAAGTAATTGGAGAAACGCGCCCACAAGAAGACCGGCACAAAGAAGACAAAATGAGGCACCACAGAAGGAGCAAAACCAACAGTTGCAAACTACAACTTGACAACCACAAATGACTCCCAGTGTCAGTACTACAATGACTCCCACTCACGGAATGACGTTAAATTCATCTACCACCAAATCACCTTCAATTAATCCATCAGATACAGGAAGATCAGATGAAATCTTAACCAGAAATGGAACTGAGGTTTAAGAGAGGGGCACGGAGATGAACACTCGTCAACAATGGGGTGAAACGTACTCAGTGGCAATAGAGGATACCCAGAAAGAGGGAAAAATTGCCCTAACAATACCAGTACCTCAGAAATTAAAGACATCACATAACATAAGAAGATCGGTAGCAGCAGCATTACCATTAATAACCCTGCAAGTGAATGCGAGTTCAATGTCATCTCCAATAGTAGCAGCATTGATACCCTCTACAGCAGCACTACCTAAATCACCAAGTGGGAAAATGGCTGAAAGTAAACTGATCAATTCTGGGAAACTCACAACAACAATATCAACAACAACAAAAACTAGTGAGTCTGACAAAAAACAACCTACTACACCTACAAAAGATGCAAATGTAACCAAGACGTCAACTACTGGTGCCAAACCTAAAAGTAAACAACAGACAACAGCTACCAAAAAGACACAAAAGACACAAAAGATACTAAACCCAAAACAAGAAGTAGCCAGACTAAGATGGACACAGTCACACCACATCACATTGACGTGAATAATTATGTGGCTGACCAATTTGACGAATGAGGACTTACCTAACTACTACAAACTGCTAATGCATCCACCTATTATACTGATGCACTCCGAACAATAACAGAGACCCACCGAAAAAATCTACTATGATCATTGGGAAAAAGACCATTAAGATATTTGAAGATGCAAAAGAATCCATCATTGACATCAGCCCTCGAGGAGAACAGTTTTACGACTGCTCAATTCCAATTCTGGCGATGCTGATCAACGAGCTTCTAAAATTCCACGGAGTGCAGCATCAACCAATTCCAACACACCATCAATGGAAACTCTTGGTCCTGGGAGACCTATGCGGTATCGAGGGATGCAAGGGACGGAAGAGGGATAGCTTTTGTCTCCAAAAAATATACAGCCGTTCCTGTACCCGTTTTCTGAGTTGTAACCTCGGCCCATTTTATGGCTGTTATATGTTGCCATTTAGTAAGAGATTTCAATTTGGCTTGAAATCTCGACTCGATAATACTATTGATAATCTAACACGATCCTTTGACCACCGTTCTAAACTAAAACCACAATACCTAACTCTACTATCAAAAGTTATTTTTGGTCGCTTAGACCGATTCTTTTAAGTTTAAATAAAAATGTGTACACTATGTACTTTCAAAATAAATTCCAAGATAGGAAAATTTAAACTAAATCCGTGACTCTAATTGCACTTGTGGCTAACGCAAAATTGGTAATAGGAAATACCCATTATGTAGGCAACTGTGTTGAATTTGATATTATTAATTCTGGCGTTTCAGGTACGTCGGGCTGGTGTTTGGTGTCTCATCCAGGGTCCTCCTCCTTCCTTCCTGTTTGGTCATTAAAAGACGAGTGCGTGGGCCGATTCCCACTTGTCTAAAATCAGGTGCCACGTAGACCGTGTACGCACAGAACCGGGGTGACGCGAATAACGGACGCTGTCGAATAGTACTAACTGGGACAATCGTTTAACCATCAAATCCGTCCAGAGTCCGGTCATCAAACTCAACAAGGACAATATAAACATCTTAGGAATAACTACACAACAGCAATATAGCAGCCCGCCCAGCAGAGAACAAAGGAAACCACTGCAGAACAAAGAACCTCACCTGCAGATCAACATAAACGTGGTAGGAAACAATTTAGAACATTTTATACACTCTGTACTGTTTTAAATAGATCTTTATTAAACGCTTTTTACAATCATTCATAATTTTTTTTTACTTTAATTACAACGGCATTCGCACATTCTCTACATTCGTAACATTCACTATTCCTTTGTTCTTAACTAACGCTACTCCATTTTTGCGCCTTTTTTCCTCAAACAGGTGCTAGGATACGTACTAGCTTATACCTGGATTGAGTCCCTGCGGATTATCAAGCACTAGAAGAATCTGTAAGATTCTCAGTCAGAGGAAAACAACTTTACGCCAAATCTCTATGCTTTCACTATAAATACTACTAAGAAAATCTCCATAAAACAGGTGCTAGGAAACATACTAGTAAACACCTGAACAGAATCCTAGCAAGATTTAGTGCACGAGAAAACCTCTGCACAGATTTACTGTTATAGGAGATTTTCCCTTCTAACTAATATCTCTCTAAAATAACCACAACTACAACCATTTATTAACGCTAACCAGCGTTTCTGTTACAAAATACAAGGATAACAATTTGAACTCAACATTCCCATTTAATCTCAAGATAACACCAGAATAGATAATCTAATTTAATCAACTCTAATACAATCTCATTTAAGCATCAAAAACTAAAAAGGCAAGATTAAAAAAAAAAAAACCAATGTCGCAACAATTAAAATCAAATAAGATCGCGCTCAACTCCAGGAAAAACGCGGTCAGGAAACACAATACTCAAAGAAAAATGGCAGACAAAATGTCCGCCTGCAACTTTTGAACACTAGCAAAGGAAACCACTATCCCCCCCACCTAAGTGTATAGCAGCACTGGACTGTAGCAAAAACCCCTCATCTAGACCAGTAGACGAAACATAACTAAACCTCATTACCAGCTCCCCTGCCAATCCCACTAAATCTACTCACGTCAACCTAAGCGTGCTATCACAGGTCAAAATAAGGACCCAACGCAATTATATTGCACTGTGTCACTACTTGACGACACAATCTCAATGGTAAACGCAGTTCTGCTAATGGAAGATTACATAAAACAAGCATTTGAAATCGCACAATCACAGCTGGGTCAGCACTCGCCTATCTCATTTAAAACCCATTTAAAAACCCAAACAAACATTCTGAACCGGAAATATTAGACGATACTCTACTAGCGGAATCAAACGAAATAATAAACTACCCATACACCGCACCACTTGACCATTCCCCCGCTAAAAATCCAATCTCAATAACTCTCCTCCCTCAAATTGATCCCGAGATTAAACAAATGGAAACTCAACAACTTCAACAATCAGAAAATATGACAAGCTATGCTACAATAACCAAAAAAGACTCGAACCAATAAATACCAATAACACCAAACCAGCGGTACCAAACAACAACAACAACCAAAAAGATCACAAAGTAAAGTACCATAATAGTCAAACACCAGGACCCTCAAATGTCGACAGCGCTATCACCCAAAAAGAAAAATCCACCACCACTACTAAGGAAAACTACCCCCCAAATAAGGACAACTCTAATAATTATGAAGGAAAAGGCAAACAGCCCATGAATCAAAAACCAAACACAACCATTACTGATAATCAAAATAAAACCACCAAAAATCAATTCAAAATAAAACCCAAGTATCACTCACTAGAACACACCATATACATAAGCAGCAAATCCAGCCAACTTCTAAACATTAGCACAAACAGTATTACTGGGGCACTGCTCAAAGTCCGCAAAGGACAGTTTACGGTGATCTGGCCAAACACTAGCCACATAATAATAGAATGCAGTACACTTAGCCAGGTAACTAAACTTATGGAGGTGGAAAAAATTGGTAACATAAAAATCAAAGTAGATAGGCACCATTCTCTCCTAAAAACCCCAAAACCGAACCAAAAATCCCACCTCATAGCTCTCCAATTCAAAACCCTTAGTAACAACTACCACCACAACTACTCACATGCCAACAACATTCAAATCCGTACGCAAAAGATTAAACAAAGGCATGGATATCAATACTTTAATCAAACAATTTAGGGATAACTGAACAAATATCACCACAGCATATAAGATCAAGGACCACAAAAAGCAAGATACAAATACCGCAGTATTGGAAGCCAAAACACCACTACCACCCCTATGGCAAACACTACAGATTAGAACAGTTCATCAACAAACCTAGATTTGATTTTGTAGCAACTGCCAGCACTGGGGACACTTTGCCCTCAAATGTCGCTACTCCACTCAATGTAACCACTGCGGGGGACAACATAAGGGAAAATGCAACAAAACGACCGCCAAATGTGCAAACTGCCACGGTCAACACACATCCAAATCAACGGAATGCATATTTGCCATAAAGGAGAAACATATAATCGAAATTATGAATACTAAATAACTCACTTATCATGCTGCAAAGAAACAAATGAAGTCCCTAGGAAACAAAACGGCACCACAAAAACAAAATAACAAAGTCGTTGTAAAACGCCAGAAGATTTAATCATATATTCAGTATCTGCCATAAATACAAACAAGAAAGATCACCATTCAACCTTGCTCAAAACAAAATTGGCTCCTCAGGTACATACTCTGAATTTTTAAAGAAAGAAAATCCAAACATCAAAACTGCTTCCCAGAACATCATAAAATGTATCAATAAAGCAGGACTAGCAAATAAAATCTAAACAAAAATCCCACAAATAATACTCAGATAACTGCATGGGCAAATTGTGGAATACAACAAAATTAACCCACCTAGATTAATACAAACAAAAAGTCAAAATTACTCTAACCCCAGACTCAAAACTTTTATCATGTTTTCATTTACGTCTGCGCGCGCCAAAAATTTCAATCCGTTTTCCACCTCAAGCTCAAACCCATTCACCCACTGGACGTCGAGGGAGCAACACCAGGAGCAGTAGTCTTGCCGGACGTATGGACCACGTGGAGCGAGCAGTGCTGTATTAGCGCTACCGAGTGGGGGGAGAAGAGAGCGGGAAAATGTGCTGCATATGCACTATGACTAACAAAGAAGAAAAACAGCGCAGTGCCAATAGTATGTGCAGCATACCGCGGAGACTCAGCTATCCACCCGCCGGATAGAAGTCTCAGCTACCCACCTACACTGCAAGAAGCTGCGAAAAAGCACAGTATTAACGCTGATGCCGGAAAATCACATGACTGGACCAAGAGTACAGTGGAGTCCAGCCCGGAATACCTCGACGTCCCCGGACTCGGTTGGAAAGAGCCGAACAACCTTTCAGTATTGCCTGGGTGAAAGATATAGGTTTTCCATTTGGCTCGAAAATCTTTTTGATAATATCTCTATTTGAGAAACCGAATTTGATCCATTGGTTCCACCGTCAAAAAATTTTTCCTGCTATTTATTTATATTTTATGCGTGCTACAAAAATGTATGAGCCATTTTGACTTAGCTGATTGGTATAAATTAGATAATTATCTATATTTTAGATAATTTTATGTACACTTTGTACACAAAATTCAAACTTGAATGAAAATAACAACGAAATTTCTAGACTCATTCTATTGGGTTAATTGCACAGGTGGCTTGCACACTATTGGTAATAGGAACTGTCAATTAGTACAACTGGACTGAATTTGACAAATAAGTGCAGTCTGGAGTTTTTGGGAGTGGGCGACGTCCATTGCTGAGCGTTTGCGGCCTTTCCCTGGGTGTTTTTCCTCTGCCAGACAAGTGAAAGGCGCGAATTTGCGCATTAAAGCGGGATTGTAGTGGCACCATTCCTACAACCTCGACCAATTAAAAATCCTGACATCAGGAATTAAACAGTCGCAAAAGAACATAGTTTTCAGAGGAGACTTTAATTCTTCAAGCAAGCAGCATCAAGCTCAAACATTCATCATTCATTCACCCACTGGACGTCGAGGGAGCAACATCGGGAGCAGCAGTCTTGCCTGATGTATGGCTCACGTGGAGCGAGCAGTGCTGTATTAGCGCTACCGAGTGGGGGGAGAAGAGAGCGGGAAAATGTGCTGCATATGTACTGTGACTAAACAAAGAAGAAAGAAGCGTATTGCCAATTGTATGTAGCATACAGCGGAGACTCAGCTACCCAAACGCCGGGTAGAAGACTCAGCTACCTGCCTACACTGCAAGAAGCTGCGAAATAGCCCCGACCAATAAAATTCCTGACATCAGGATTTAAACAGTCGCAAAAGAACATAGTTTTCAGAGGTGACTATAATTCTTCAAGCAAGCAAGCAGCTCAAGCTCAAAACAAAAAACAACCCATTAACAGTAACATGATGGATCGGCATGGGGAGCCGGCACCCTTGATATGTCGCTTGGGACCCGATTATTCGGCAAGGATGCCCGTTATCACCTGACCCGACTCCACCCAAAAATCAAATATAACTTATAAGTAGGGTCCTACAACAAGATAAGCATAATACGCATGAAAGTCTCTGATATGTCAATGGGGACCTGATTATTCAGCAGAGACAATCATGCAAAAAGAAAACAACAGCAAATACGGTTTAAAAAAAATAATTCTTTAGGATTAAAACATTTTACAAAAATGAGAAACAACACCTATAAACATAAGAACAACTAAATCCGGAAAAAAAAACAACAACAGATAAATAGATAACGAAATACAAGAACACCTTCAGATAACCGAACCACCACTGCTACAGTACTAATACACTCTCGCTCTAACCCTATATCTCTCTCTCTCAAATATATATATATATATATATATATATATATATATATATATATATATATATATATATATATTTCTCTCTTCTTTATAACAACCATCTTTTTATATCTCTTCCTTATAACACCCATCTCTATTAAAACTCCTTAAACCCTTACTAACACCGTATTTCTACCACATAACCTAACTACCAAAGATGACAGCTATTCCATTATAAATGTCCTTAAAACCTAGACATTATAAGGTGGTCCAAGCACCAGGATCATCAGGGCCTGCCACACAAGTGGCAACGTAAATCAATCACATGAAATACAGTATGACCCCAAATAGAAGCATATAAGGTGGTCAAAGCCCAATGACCATCAGGCCCCGCCACACAAGGTGGCAATTAATTAATTTAAGTACATACATGGTCCCAAAACACGTCTAGCCAACCAAAGACCGATAGGCCCTACTAAAGACAAGTATGTTACCTAGGACCCCAACTTATTAGCGTACATAAGGTGGTCTAAGCCCAGGGCCAGTCACACAATGTGGCAAATACCAAATAAATAACATACTAATGGCTGTCATCGGAGGTACCTCTTTTACTCTAATAAAGGCAAAAACAGCACAGAGAGTTTCAAAAAATTTTCAGACCATTTTGGCATTAATTACAATTCAAAATTCGTGCAAAGACGCAAAATTTAGACCAGATCCCTGGAGACCACGAGCACCTCCCGGTGGATTCGCGCCTGCCTGCCGATCTGATCCTCCCTTGCCTCGACCGGACACCACAATTTATCAGCGTGCAATGCACGCATAAATATACCTAACAAAACATGAGTGTGTGCCTCAAATCCCACTCACCGACTGGCAAATAGCGGACTGAAACAAGAGTGCGTGATCGGTCTATTCCCACTCTATACAAGCCTAACATTCAGGTAGCATGAAACATACTGTTTCGCTACCTGACGGTTAAATTAACAGCACTCATTGAGTGTATAAACGCCTGGGGGATATGGCTCTAATTCCTTCCCCCAGAATAAACTTATCATCCTGCTGTGCAGGAATAAACCAGTGGTACATGTACAACTGTACGAACACCACTATAATTTAACATCATCATCATCATCACTCGCGCAGTTGGGTTGTATATGTGGTGAGTTGGATTAGAAACGCGGTTTTACTTTTTAGTCCACCTTATTTTAATTTTTTACGTACAATTATTCAGTTTCCGCGAAGGTCGGTATGAGTTTAAGTAATTTCAGAACTACTTTATGTCTTGGAAATTTTTTAAACATTTATTTCTGGATTATTTTCAGTCTCCGCTAAAGTCCGGTACAATTTCAGAATTTAGTGCTACACTTTGTCTTTGCCATTTCCAATAGCCAAAACATCTGGCTAGTTATGTTTCCATTCAAGTCCTCTAAATTATTCGGAAATTTAGTGCAATATTTTAAGTCACGGCAATCTGAATAAATCTTCCAGAGTTTTTCTCAGTCTTCATTAGAGTTTGGGACATTTTGGTAATTTTAGTACTACTTTTAGATCAAACCAATGTAATCTAATGTTCTGGGATATGTTTAGTCTCGGTCAAATTCTGGGACAATTTCGCAATTTTAGCGTTACTTATAGTCACAGCCATTTTAATATTAATGTTCCAGATTTCCTTAGTTCCGCTATAGTCCGGGCCAATGTCGTAATTTTAGTACTACTTTTAGTCTGAACTGCAATTTCTACTTCAGTTCAGAAATTGCAGTTCAGACTAAATGTAGAAATTGCAGTTAGGTCACTAAAGAAAGGAAAGTCAGCCGGCATTGACAACATACCAGCAGAGCTCATTCAAGCAGGAGGAGAAGAGATAGTCACAGTCCTAACAACAATCTGCAACAAGATATGGCAGACAGGAAAATGGCCCACCACATGGACTCAGTCCTTGGTCATCGTGCTCCCCAAGAAAGGTAACCTACAGCTATGCCAAAACTACAGAACCATCAGTTTGATCAGTCATCCGAGCAAAGTCATGCTGAAGATAATTCTCAACAGACTAAAGCCTCAAGCAGAGAAAATTATTGCTGAAGAGCAGGCAGGCTTCTGAGCAGGAAGGAGCACCACAGAACAAATCTTCAATCTTAGACTCTTTTGTGAGAAATACTTTCAGCATCAGCAGAATTTATACCACGTCTTTATAGATTTCAAAAAGGCCTTTGATAGGGAATGGTATGCAGCCTTATGGGCAACTATGAGGAAGTACAACATCAGCTCAAACCTGGTGCAGGATTGCCCAGACAACAGCAACAATAACAAGGTTAAGACTAATATGGAAAGATACCAACATTGCTTTTGGTTCCAAAATAAGGCTGATGCGCTCGATTGTCATATCTATCTTTCTGTATGTTTATGAAACATGGACGCTCACATCAGATCTACAAAGAAGGATTCAGACCTTTGAAATGAGATGCTAGCGCAAGATCTTGTGTATCTCATACATTGACCATGTAACCAACGAAGAAGTCCGCAACAGGATCCAACGAGCCATCAGATTCTATGAAGACCTCTTGACCACTGTAAAAAAGCGCAAACTGAAGTGGTACGGCCATGTCTGAAGATCATCTGGACTGGCAAAAACAATCTTGCAAGGTACAGTGCGAGGGTGCAGAAGAAGAGGCAGACAGAAAAAGAGGCGGGAAGACAACATTAAGGAGTGGAAAGGCATGGGATTTGGAGATTCCCAAAGGGAAGTAGAGGACAGGGAAAGATGGAGAGAATTGGTCTTAAAGTCAACTGTGGTGCCCCACGGCCTCTTGGGTTAAGGGATTAATGATGATGATGATGATTAGTCTGAACCTAATGGACTCTTTAATGTTCCGGGATATGTTTAGTCTCCGTTAAATTCTGGGACAATTTCGTAATTTTAGAATACTTTTAGCCACATCCGTTTTGGCGTTGGTCTTTTCCTTGATTATAGCTATTTATAGCATCTTAATAATTATGCAAATTAATGAACACCGCCAACATAATTTCAGGTCTAGGTAATGCTTTATATAAAAGTCACCGGTGGATACCTGCATATGTCTGTCTTTGTATTTAGTGTACTTGTCCTTACCTAGAGTAGTGCGTATTTAGGTCAGCTCCTTACTACAATGTAGTGAGTGTTTTGCCCAATTGAAATCAGCTACTTATAACATTGTGGCTAATGGACATTTTACGATTAATTTTACTACATATTCTCTACATTTTTTTCGCAATACCGATGTTTCCACTGTGTGACAATCAATGCAAATCAGATGTTAATCTAAAATACCTTCAAAGATGACTTCACTGTGAAGTTCTTGTCAAAGGTCCACCGGCATGTTTTTGAAAGGCTGGACTGTAAACAAACCAACGTGCAATGGATCACAGATTTCACTTCCGGATCATCACCAAGACCTTATTACTCACTGTACACTGTCGCCGAAACACGCACAGACAACCATACCATAAGCTCATATTCTAAAGAATAAACAATTGCCTTTAAATCCATACCAAGAAAGCCTAAATCTAACTCTTGTATCACCACCAAAAGGAGACAGGAAAAAATGCTCTAAAAATAGACTGGGACTACATTCGGGTACTGAACCGGAACTTTTAATTGTGACCTGATTCCTAATGTCCAGTACCGTGACGTCATCCCACCTATTCCATTCCTTTTGTCCCTATACAAACTCAACGTATGTTCCACTTTCCCTTGTCCCTAGAGTGGCCCAGTATTTCCCATGTTATTTTCCCATAGTCCCCAATTTTGATGTACCTCTTTTTAACATTGTCCCCATGTTCCCTAAGAGAGGTGCTAAACAGTGAACAATAAAACATGCACTGAGTATATTTTTAATGGTGATGTGCAAAACAGTGAAGAATAAAACATGCATTCAGTAGATTTTAATGAAGATGTGCTAAACATTGAAGAATAAAACATGCATTCAGTAGATTTTTAATCCAGATTTACAAAACACTGAACAATAAAACATGCATTCAGTAGATTTTTAATCAAGATGTGCAAAACACTGAACAATAAAACATGCATTCAGTAGATTTTTAATGCAGATGTGCAAAACACTGAACAATAAAACACGCATTCAGTAGATTTTTAATGCAGATGTGCAAAACACTGAACAATAAAACATGCATTCAGTAGATTTTTAATGGAGATGTGCTAAACATTGAAGAATAATATTTTCATTAACTGAAATAAGCGGCAAAGCCAAAGCGGAAAAAGCAAAAAGTATTCAACTAGCTCAAGAAATGCACTAAGAATTCAAGTCATTTAATTAAAATGTAGCTATTTCCAGAAATTTATACCTAGCCTATTCTTATTTTTGGATATGTTGTGTCTGTCCATGTTAGTGTCTAACATTAGTTTTCTTGCATCTGAACTCATAACTTACGTAATGCACGCATACAAATGTACATTAAAGTTATTCAGAACTTTTATCATTAGGACTTGTGTCTGTAATTCTAGGATTATTTCGAATTTAATTCACAATAAGGTAAGTTCCTTGTTTAGATTTTCACTTTGTATTCTAGGGAAGTAAATTATTTGTTGAAATTTACAAAGCTTGTTGCTTCTCACTCTTTTCTATTGCTTATTTTAAAACCACATATACCAGCATCAACATATTCTCCACTGTATGTTGCAAATTAAAAGATTCATCTTACAACTGTCACTCTTTAAAAACTTTTGGGACCGCTCCTTTGGCCTAGTAGTTAGAGCGTTCGCCTCGGATGCGGGAGGTCGCGGGTTCAACCCCTGACCAAGTCATACCAAAGACTTATAAAAATGGTACTAACTGCTGCCTCACTTTGCGCTCAGCATTAAGAGGTTAGTGATACGACTGGTTGGCCTCGTGTCACGATAATGTGACTGGGTGGGACATGGTGCTACATGTCTGCGGCACGATGCCTCGGTGCTAGACATCACTCTAATCTGCCACACTGCAGACATCGTAGCTATATGACTGAAAAATTGTTAAAGCTACGTTAAAAATTCAAAACACACACACACACACACACACACACACACACTCAAAACTATCGGAAGATGACTCGGTCATTTCCGTCAGGTGGTCTTTCTGGACTTAACGGAAAGGACCGAGGATATTCCGATTGTTTTTCTGAAGTACGTAAGATCTTTAGAGCGTCACCTATCATACGTTTACATAGTCATTCTTGATTATTAAGCAACGGGTGGTGCGTTATCAGAAATATAGGAAGGGCGGTAGCCAGGGCCGCATTAAGGCCTTTGGGGGCCCTGGGCACAGCCAACATAGGGGCCCATAGCTATCCTGCCTTGACCATAGATATGGTTACAGTACTATTAACAACACTGCCTGTGAAATCCGATGATAACGTACGGGGCCCCTTGAGCCTAGGGGGCCCTGGGCACGTTGCCCTATGAATAATCCGGCCCTGTCGGTAGTGATAGGACAGAAGAGTAATGATAGGAAAGGCAGAAATAAGTAAAAGAGTGTCAGTCTGCGTTTTCGTGGCTTCATACTCAGACCGATCCGGCTACCGTAGCGGCGATGAGATAGATGAACCTCAATCGGTATAGCCCTGAGAATCACTACAGGACACACGGTACTAATTGTATGGAAAAATGGGAACCAGCCTGGAAATGGGTGAAAATAAAATAGAGTATATATGGGTTTGGCTGGCCAGGATTGGTTAATAATGTAAGTTATGTTTTGGGAAAAAGAATCTTTTGAGAGTTTATCTAGTTGTAAGTGAAAAAAATAGAGACATTGTTTTATTGATGGAATTTCAGTCCTTTAACAGTCTTGAGTTTGGAACACCCATTACTAAAAAGCACCTGACTCTTTGGTGCGGAATTGAAAGCACATGTTTCAAACACATGCAGGTCTAGAAAATGCCGCGGCTCATATCCTTTTCTCTACACAGAAGCTGACATCCAGGTTTCATCTATACTGATAAATATAGGTTTGATCATGAGCACTCAGAAATTTTAAGTTATTGAATTTTTATTATCATGATGTTTGCATAGGTTTACTATGGGAACCACATGGATACGTTACGAAGAAAATTAGGAGTATCCGTCCATGAATCAAGGGATGGTGTCTAACCTGTAACAATATTGTTACAGGTTAGACCCCCCCCATCCCTTGATTCAGGGACGGATACTCCTAATTTTCTTTGTATCGAACCCCTGTGATGGAAACTGAATTAGTACCGTGAGTCCTACAGTATAGGCCTACTCCAGTGCTATATTATCGCGGTAAACGGGATTTTCTGATTAATTCTGGACACGCACCGTCTAGAGGTTGTTTACAGATGTAAAGCTGTAGCCAGTGAGGACGCAAATATCTTACAGCACGATTTCCTCTAAAATGTCAACATTTTTTTTATAAGTTTACAATTAAAAAAATGAACACGACTTTTTTTTTGTAAAGTGCATGCATTTACTTTGATCGTCATTTAAAAAAACTCCAGTCGAACTTGCTATGCCTGCATTGTCTTTGATTACGAAATATATTCAGTGTATCGTCTGATGTTAGTTGATTATAGGTGATATACTGATGGTGACATACATGTCCTTAAATGGGTAAGGTTGCAATTTCATTGCATGGTAGCCAATAGAGACCAAAATTTACAAAATGTGCTGTCTTATGATAATTCTTATCGTACGTAAATAAGAATATAATAACAGTTAAACTTTCTTGAAATCAGTAATATTCCAGTAATAATATTAATAATAGTTGTTATATATTTAGATTTCTTTGCCCACATTGCATTTAAAATTTATATAAAGTTAAAAAATAATTGCTTTTAATTTTATAATGTTGTTATTCATGGATTTGCACTTGAATTACACTCGGGTGTTAGATTTTATCATTGGATCCTTTCGTTTATTGTGGAAATAGTATGCCAATACACATGTTGACATATCTTCTCATAGGTAAGTTGCATTTTATGTTTATTATAATACCTGCGTGCTACCATACGTAATTTAGGCAACTACCGAGGTAATATTGAGTTGTTCCCCCGTGGTACGTTAATCTGGGTCAGCCACCATATTATGTTTTATTCACATTTACGAGCTTCGATTGACAAAGATTTTTAAATTTTTTTTTTTTTTTGTTTTTTTATAGGAATAGAAAGAGGGAAAGTCACTGAAACTTTATAAATTATAAGTAAACAGCAATAGCAAAACAGTTTTAATATGTACCGATACGAACATTAAGTACCACGATAATACAGCGTTCCGGGCTATAGGTCTCGTTAGTCCTACATTAGTCCTACATGTAAGACATCGACGCTGATATTTGTACTTTGGGCGTCTAAAACATAAATAACATGTGATACGTCTTACATTGTAGGACTAACTTGTTGCTGACTACTTCGTTAGAATGTGGTTTTGGAAAGCTCCTGCCTGTGAGATACCAAAACATTAGCTTATGCAGTTATTGAAATTAAAATTACAACGAGATCAGTCTAATGCTGACTGCGAATGTATATTGGTACACATCGCTACCGTCACAGTAACCGTGGTGACTCTCGGTACACTATCGTTCAAAGCAGAGGATAACATAAGCCTGTAGATTGAGATAAGCACAGAATGGAACTGTCATGAAACTAATCGCAGAGGAAACGCCCCAGTAGAACTGAGCACATCTCAGTCAGTAGTCCTACAATGTAAGACATAGCACATGTTGTTTTTGTTTAAGTGCTATGTCTTACTACCCAAGTAAAGGTCTTGCATAGCCTGTTCCGATGTCGGTTGACATCGGAACGAGCAGTCAAAGTTTCAAGAATATCTCACACACGTGGCAGCCTATATCGACACTCTTCCACTAATTTATGTGTAGCTAATATATTTACGGTGCTGTCTTTATCCTGGTAGAATCAAAATATGACACTAGCAAAGGACGCATTTTCATGTTCCGTTGACATACATTTGAATTTGTTGCAATGTGACGGTAGTCGAGGTACGCCGAAGTATGTTTAAGTAGGTTCATGTGGGGGATATGATTCTTGAACGAAACGTTGCTTACAGTTCCAATAGGCATAATATATTTTTAGTCGTTTCGTTAAAGAATAATATTTCAACTTAACCCGATTTCGGCAATCCCGGCTTTTCATCGCTTTCCAGCCAACTGAAATGTAGGCCAACGAAACTGGTCCATTTCTTTGTGAGAATCTTAATTTATTAGCGAAAAGACATCAGGGTAAGTAAAGTCTGACAAAAACATAATAACTTTAGTTTGTAGAAAAGCGTCGTTATTGGTTGCCAGTTGTGTGATATTTCTGATAATTTGACTTTCGTTACACTGTTAGTCGACATCAAACACGCCACACAGCGCCGTTAGTTAGGCTGTAAGACTCATCACCCTCCAGAACAAAAATATCAGGTGATGTGTCTTATGTTGTAGGACTACTCGGGCAGGTGACAGGTCAAGGTCGGTAAAGTTTGGGACGACTCGGACCACACGAGCTCGTTACAAATGAACACGTACTGTTGTTGACAGTGTGTACCACCCTTACGGCTACAGGACTAAGCATGTGATTTGCGTTTCACGGTAAATTTCATGGTTTTATGTTTCTTTCTTCATTTTAAATAGCAGTGGTTGTCATTTGGAATTTAACTGTCCATATCTCAGAGGATTACTTTTCAGTTGTAACAATAGGATAAACTTGCTGCGTAAGGGAAGCTGAAGGTGTGTCTCTTGTATGCAGTGCCGGATTATCCAATAGGCATAGTAGGCACCGGCCTATGGGCTACACGCCTTTTAGGGGGCCCCCCCGACAACGGATCAGAATAATATTGAATTGATTTGATCTTGAAAGTATTAGGAGATAATTTGCGAGGGGGAGTAAAGTTTAAATACATAAGTATTTATACACGCATGTAAAGGAGTCAGATGCAAAGGTATTTATATACATATGTAAAGGAGTAAATTCGAAGTACAAAGGTATTTATACACGTGTAAAAGAGTAAAGTTTAAATACATAGGTATCTATACATGTGTAAAGGAGTGAAGTTTAAATACATAGGTATTTATACACATGTGTAAAAGAGTAAAGTTTAAATGCATGGATATTTATACACATGTGTAAAGTAGTAAATTTTAAGTACATAGGTATTTATATACACATAGATTATTTACTGATCTTATTGCTGGATTATTGTATTTTACAGCTTGATGTTTCTCCTTCACAATGGCTGACTGTGGAATAGTGTGGGGTCTTATCTGGTTCATTATTCTCCTGGTTTTTGGATGGCCAATTGGATTCTTTTGTGCAATATTTTACGTCCTGCTGAGTCCCCTAGCAGCATGTTGTTCAGGTTGTACAGAACTAATGAATCTTCTTGATCGTGGTGTCAAGCTTCCACTGACATGCTCACAAAACATGGTGCATGGGAAATCGATGTGCTGAGGCAACTTCGTCTACTAAAAAACCATCATTAAGACAAAATCAGGCAGTAGGCTATCAGTGGAGGATCTTTCATGATCACTGATGCAATTGTTATGAGTCTATACTCTTTAAATAAGCAACAGAAAAGAGTGAAAGACAACAAGCTTTGTAAAATTTAACAAATAATTTATTTCCCTAGAATACAGAGTGAAAATGAGAAGAAAGAACTTACGGTATTGTGAATTAAATCCCAAAATAATCCAAAAATTACAGACACGAGTCCTAGTAATTTAAAGTCCCTAAGAAATCCAAAAACTGTAGGCAATGAATGTCTGTTATAGCTTACAGAGTGTTATGTGTCAGCAGTCTTTTGTTGAATCACAGAAATATAATTCCAGGTTTGAATACAGTATAAATTCCAGTGAATGTCACTATCCAAGAATTTTATCAGAGCACTTTTGTATTTTCAGAGAAAATAATCACTTGAATTCAATAATTTGAAGAAAAAGATTCCAGCCCGAAATTTAAAAAAATACTGGGCACAACATACAACTTGATTCTGCTAAAACTTAAAGCACGAATGACTAAGTCCTCACAGTTGCAAGATTATATAGGTAGGTCTCTACTTGAACTCGGGTCACAATTAGCATTTTCTAAAAACAACCATTACCTAATGGAAAATAACATTCTAGAATGATCCTGATGTTTACAAAATAATAACCAGGCTTACATATTCACTTTTACTTCTATTAATAATAATACTAATTTTAAACCCATACATACAGAGAATAATTTAACTATGTATTAGTTGTTTACAATGAATAAAATAAAAAGTCAATTTGGGTCAAGCAGAAATGATCTCAGTTTTGGACAGGGTCAAGTCCAACATACAATGTTACATTACAATAGTATGTAATGAAATAAAAATTAAAGAAAACCCCTAACAAACAATTAAATTAAACATACATGACACCATTACTCGCATTAATTTAATAGCTTTGATTTAAATTACATTAGCCTGATTATTTTTGATATTTTTGACCTTTGCAAAATGGGATATGCTTTAAGACAGCATGCAACTGGTAACAAACTGGTGCCCTACTGTCATGGAGCATGTTTAATGGAATACCAATTTAACACAGTTGGTAATAGACTGTACACAGTGCCCTACTGTGATGAAGCATGTTAAATGGAATACCAATTTAACACAGTTGGTAATAGACTGTACACAAGGCCCTACTGTAATGGAGCATGTTAAATGGAATACCTATTTATCACAGTAATAGACTGTATACAGTGCCCAACTGTCATAGAGCATGTTAAATCAAATACCTATTTAATACAGTCGGTAATAGATTGTACACAGTGACCTACTGGAGTATATTAAAATAAATACCTACATAGCACAGTTGGCAACGGACTGTAAACTGTGCCATACTGCCATGGAGCATCTCAAATTGAATACCTACAGAACACAATTGGTAACTGATAGCATATGGTGCTGTACTGTAATGGGGCATATTAAAATGAATATCCACAAAGTATGGTTGGTAATGGACTGTACACAGTGACCCACTGTCATGGAGGATCTAAAATTGAATGCCTGCATAGCATTATTGGTAACACAGTGACCCATGGTCAAGGAACATCTGAAATATAATACCTACAGAAACGTAATTGGTAACAGACTCGGTACACAATGCTCCATTATCATCCAGCATCTCCAAGTGAATATCTATAGAACACACAATTTTTGTGTGCACTATAAGATTCTAGTTGGGTCAGATTTAGTTCTTGATGCCATATTAAGCTTTGACAATTTTGGGTTGAAAATGTAAAAAATATCAGATGCTGAGGAGGACAGGTTTCATATCCAATTCAGTCTTTTCAGATAAGTCAAGGAAGAAAGAAAGATTGCAAAGAAATTTTATGTCAGAAATTGGATTTAGTTTATGATATGTAAGCATGTTGTTTGCTCTTTGAACACAAGTGCTATATAATAAAATGTAAACAAAGCCAGTGTAAAATATCACTGGTTGACATGTAATGGTGTTTTTTTGCTTATATGGGTCTAAAAGTTGTAATTAGCTATCAGGTTAAGCATATTAGAAATTTTTGTCATAATTGTCTAAACATATTATTTGATACAAACGTTATTGCCATTTAAAAAATATAGATGCTTGGGAATAAGTGGTCGTACAGTCAGTGTTTTGTGAGTTGCACAGTATTGTCCTTCAAGAATTGCTTTTTTGATAGGATATAAAAGTGATCATTGTATTTGGCCTTTGAGGCTATTTTTCTGTTAATAGATTTTTGTTTGATGCATATATGTAAACAGTTGAAAAAAGATGCGCTCCCTTCAGTAACTAATGGCCCAAAAATTTCATAAGGTTTTATTTTAGGAATACATATTATTTATCATAGCTTGAGATTTGCATCTGTCATTGTTATAATATCACATAATAAAATAACATCTATTGATAGAAACAAAACATGGTTTTATATCACATACCAGACTTATGCCATCCCATTCTGATGTTATCTTCACACATACAATACACAATACAGACTTCTATTTTATGATGCTTTGCATTATGTAAAAATATACTTTTGAAATTGCAACCAGAAGTATTTTTAAGATCATTTTGTTTTCATGCAAATGTAACAATTACTGCGTATGTGGAAATTTTCTTCTGGTTTGATTTGTATAATTTTCACAACCATATTTCTGTTTAATGGAATATAATAATGGCTCTTCCATATAAACATACATGGTGCGCAAGGAAAGCATATTTCAAAATAATGTTTTGCCAGGATAATCTGGTTACCAAAAGAGTTCATATGAAAATGATACAAAATTATAAATTGCATCTATGAATCCTAACAGGAACCCAATCCAGGGATTATAGTGGCATAACAAACTCTCATTAAGGTCACAGATGGAGAAAATCTAATATAATTAATTTTTCATGTTTTCAAGTTTTTATGTAACAGTATGTTTAAGTTAGAAATCCAATTTTCTAAGAAAATGTACCCCAATAAATTTTCAAAGTTGATTGTTGAAATTAGTTGCATTGTCCATTCCTTGAATAAGGCTTAAATCACTGTGCCTGATGTCATTACAGGACTAGCCAATCATACATTGCTAGAGATTGTTCTTATTAGTCATTTGAAATAGAAATGTCCCCCTTCCATCCCACCTCTTCATGAAAAGCTGTATTTCCACCATTTCTTCACACTTCCATTTCATAAGATTAAAGACATCCGAGATTAACAGTTTAAACTTGGTATATCTTACATCATCATTAAGTGCATTCGAGCCAAATGGGTGTGGTGTGTTTGTGCTTTCTTCAAGATCAAAAGCCATTGTTTTGTAAGATTTTCCCTCTTGCTTTGTAACTTCTGAGCCATTTAAGATAATGAAATTTAGCATACCTTTTGTTTTTGGTCATGTGTTTCATTCCAAATTATGGTTCCTCATCAAGGTCACATTTAATGCTTACTTTCATTTCTGCTTTATATCGTAAAAGTTGTTTGAGGTTCATGGTACATTTATGTTTATACATATTATCGCATGTTGTGAATCACAGTCAATGTTTTATCTCAAGTCAAGATCACTGATTACTTTCTGTACTTTTCCTTAAATGCCCTTTGAGACAGACATGGAACTTAATTGCTTTCCCAGACTTCGTAGTAAATACAGTACTGTCAGAAGGGTTGACAGCCAGATTTCATTACTGTATTCTTTTGATGACCTCACCACAGAAGGCAGGGATAAAAACTAATTTTCTTTCTTTAGTATATGGTCACAGCTTATCAGGAACTGAAAAAGAGCAGGTTTTGTTTATAAAAAAAAATTCACAAGAAAGAAATTTGCAGTAGATTTTGATCTGTAATCTACTGATTTATTGCATCCATCCAGGGGATATAATAAAAAGTGTTACGAGTCTTGCTTACTTTTGCAAGCATATTACAAATGATCTAAGCCTTCTTAAAAATGAATTTGAAATGTCATTTAGGCAGTCATTCAGGGAGAGAGAAAAAGTAATTAGTTTCATTTCACTGTGTACAGAAAATTGAATTGCAAAATGCATTCATTGAACATTTAAGACTATGTTCAGAGATAAGGGGTGACATTTGCCATCTAAAAGAACTACAGTTAATATTTAAAGAGTTGTAAATAATTTTGGCCAAAAAATAGGGGTCTTATATATTTATTTTCTCTACGTTGCTTACACAGTATAAATGTGACCATGTCAACTTTAGGTATAACATTAGTGATTTCAGTTTCTTAAATTTCCACCAGATCACTGTTCATTTCATCACCTATTGACAATTCCCAAAAACCTATGAATTCTTTGTCATGGTGAAACATCACTTCCTACATACCAGGGATAGGTAATACCTATGCTGACTTTAGTGAAGGAGACACTTTACATGCAGTAATTTTGAAAGCTGTGCAAAAAGTTTTTATTAGGTTTATATACTACAGCAGAAACAAATAGAATTCATATCAGTTTATTCAAATCACAGGCACTTAAGATTGGATTAGTGAACTCAGTGCTGAAATGAGTTGTAGTTCTTTCCCCATTTTCATATTCACCTCTGTTAAAGTCAATTAATCAAAGTTAATGCATCACAAGTCGTTTTTAATACATAATACCCCAGTACAACCCCTAGAAGACAATCACACGAAAAAACCCCACAGAAACATGTCAAAAGCCCCACAAAAACATGTCAAAAAACCCCACAAAAACATGTCAAAACCCCCCACAAAAACATGTCAAAAGCCAGTTTTAATTGTGATATGTATGTTATAAAGACTGTAGAACATACATGTCATTATTAGGAGCAAGTATATTGCATTCAAATGATTTTAGAAAAGACCGCCACTTCAAAAATGCAAAACATCAAGATTAAAAAAAAAGTAATTATAAAAACTGATAATAATAGAGGCTGGGATTGCACAAGAGAAATGCACTTGCTTTGCTTACCTATTATCTTGAGTGATTCTATTTCGGGATTGGAAAGGTGAATGCAAATACACAGAATCACATTGCTATCCTGATTTCCGCCGCCTGAAAAACTACCGAAGCCAGTCAAAAATCAGAACCAATGAGAATAATACAAATATGAGAGATATTGTACAATCATCTTAAAAATGTTGTCAGAAAATTATGAAACTACTTTTCGACTTGTAGAAAGAGAAAATCAGTGTGGCATTGTTACTCCATTTTCCAAATGTTGAGCGATATCAGATAATGTGGAGTGGATTGGATACAAACCATTGGAACAATTTCAGGCATTAATATCAAAAGAAACATGATCTAATTTGATTGGAAATTTCATAATATGACATTTTTCTTTTAAAAAAGCCCTTAGAAGAATATGTTTGTTACCCATATGCATATATGGGAGTGAGTGATGTTGATATATGTTTTAAACAGTGTTTTAAAAATAATTCTGGAGTCTGTATCAATGAAAGTATATTTGACAACCTTTTTTGATAATTATGAAGAAAGAGATTAAATAAATTTTCTTTTACTATCTGTCATGAAACCAGTGAAAGTTACTACCAAGTAAAAATTTCCAAAACATGAAAATATTGTGTATGCAACGCAACAAAAACTTGGAGAAACTATGAAACTACTAGCTGTGAGTTATATATATATATATATATATATATATATATATATATATATATATATATATATATATATACCCGTTATATGTATTAATGGACAAATTCAATGAAATGAAGAGTAAAATGTATTTTGGGGGATGGGGTGGATAAAATTAGTCTTAATAATGTAATTCTTGTTACTTCATTGCTTTGTCTTTTTCTGGTGCTAGTCCATTCCAAGGTGATTATTCCCTCTGTTGGTAGTAATTGGAGGTCTGGAATAAAAAATCCATCTGATACCTTAGCGAACTCAATCATTCGGAACATTGTCTCACTTTGACTTGAAACAAGACTGAAAGACGTAAGAGCTGGGAGGGAGGGAATTGGGCAGTAATGGCAGGTAAATATTACTTGATTGAAATTAATTTAATTCCCAAAATACTACATTTTAATAACAATAATATTTTACCTGCTATTATTGCATTCCATAATTTGCTAACCCAGGGGGAGGCTGATGGCCTAAGATGAGCTGTCAGAGCGAACATACCATTGCTGTTAGTAAGGTGCTATACTGCAGATTGCTGGATGACTTGACAAGTTGGACTGGCAAAATTGGCCCTGATGCATAAATGCCCTTGCACTGATGTGACAGATCAAAGGTAGAATGAAGAAAAGATGGGGTGACACTGCCTTAAGGGAGCTTTGTAACATCATCCAAAGAAGAATAATTTAGAAAGGCTAAAGATGCAACAATAGGCCAAACCTCGTCAGTTTTGATTCTCATGGGGAAAAAAGCTCTCTCTCTCAGAGAGACTGATAAGCCGTCATCATAGTTGGAATAAGCCATCTTGAGATGGTGACTGCTGAAATATCAGAGGTACTTTTGAGATGGAGAAATGACGGTTTCAACCCTATCTTTCCCATTTTGATCTTGTCAAATAGGAATCTATAGCCCTAATTGAGCAAAGAAGTCTATCCTTAGCTCAGATACGACTGAGATGGAATTTTCTACAGGATCAGGGACTGCTGATGATGGCTGATTCTTGGCTAGAAACCAGGTTGACAAAGCTACCACTGAAACACAAACGGCTCTTTTCCACTGAAAGATAAGGGTCTGACCCAGTGATGGAGCCCATAGAGAACTTATGAATCTTGGATAGAGCTTAATGGTGGATACTAAACAGAAATCTGCAACTGTAGTTAAAGGGGGCAGATTACTGAAAATTCTCCATTTGGCATTGTAAACCCTGGAAGCTGACTGCCTTAAGGCTTGGGTGATAGAGTTGGCAACCTTAATTTAAAATTGATTTTGGTAGATAGATCATTTGAGATGAACCAGGTGTGAAGGTAAGAATCTGATAATTGTCATATAGAAGGGACCTTCTGTACTATGACATCAGATCCCTCCTCACTGGTAATTCCATGAGACTAGGTTGTTCATAAAAAGGGAAGATTCTTTGGAGACCATTAGCCCTGCAGGACTATCACCCCACCCCCATTCTAGGTAAGTACCTTAGCCTGAATCTGAAGGTTATTGTGCATAAATCAGGACTACAGTCAGAAACCAGTCCTGATTTTGCCACAAATGCAGATGTTCACAAAATTGGGATCCAGAGGGGATCTGAGCAAACAATGAGGTCCTTGTGAGGTGCCTGTATTACTACAAGCAAGAACTGGATTACATATAAAGCCTTCTTGCCTAGTTTTACTATGAGAGCAAAATACTTTTGGGAGGCACACAGGGCTGTCCCTTCATCCCCACCTAAGTGAATTCTGAGAAGGGATCAGATGTGACGATTAGCCAGGCAAGGCACTTTCTCCTAACAATGAGACAGGTCCCTCAGAAGGGCATTACACATCACCTGTCAAGGTGTTGGATGATGGCGACCCCTAAGGACCTTAAATAAACACACCCATTACCCTGGTGAAGGCTCTGGAAGAGGAAGCGAGGCCAAAATGGCTACAACAGTGCTTAAGGAAACAAATTTAGATATGTGGTCCAGGGCTGGTGACTAAAAAATTCACAAGCCCTGGCTCAAATTCAGCCAGCATTGACTCCACTTTCCATATGCCAAAAATTTCCCCTTTAATATTATTTGTCACACAATGATGCAGTTACTACACTTCATATATGAAAAGATTTTTTAAAAATCATTGACTTGTATGTTTATTTGGAGCTGAAACATTTTCATGTAAAGCAATATTTTCCTCCAGGTCCTGATGCCGGCCTTTGTCTAATTGCTCTAGCAATATCATTATTCAGTGGATCAACGGTGTTTATGTTCATCAGCATCTGAAGTGTGTTTTGATTTTTAGTTTCTGTTTACACATTTTATGTTGTTCATAGGTAATGTTTCACCAGTATTTCATTTTCACTAGTGTAAGTGTGAGTATGGGACAACCGAATTATTATTTGTCAAACTTTAACTTGAAACATCTTAAACAACTCAACAGCAATTAAACAAGACCATAAAAAAGATCACAATGTAAAACTCCAACAACCAGGAGTTATGAAATTTAATTTTGTTGAGCTTTTGTTGCATGTTGTGGCAGGTATGTCTACATCTTGAAAATATATTTCGACATTTCATCAGTACGATCTTAGCTTTCTCAGGCAAATGAGATTTTTTTGGACAAGCCTGATGGGTACCTCACTTAGAATATAGGAGGGCCAGATCTGAAATTAGAGTGACCCTGAGCGTTAGGCTATCAGAGTTTTTGAGCATTGCAGAAACAGAAATCTCCATTAACAGACAAAGCCACATGCATTATGTGGAATGGGAAGATGGAGATTTAAAGATAGGCATTGTGGAGATCAATTGAGACTACCCAGTAGTTCAACCTTATTGCATTCCTGACTGAGGCAGATGATTTCATCATGAAATGCTGTTAAAGAGAACAATGGAGAACATTCATAATGAGTCTAAACTTTCCCTTGTTTGGAAACTAGGAAGATCCAGGAATAAAATCTGTGACTTTAGATGTTTGTCACCCTCTCTACTGCATGCTTATGTAAATGAGGCAGAGGGTCATTTAAATTTAGCAGGGAACCCTCCTTCATTGTGGAAAGGACCCACACATTGTTTTTGAGGTGGCATGAGAAGGTACAACTCCCAAGGAGAGACTGCCTCACTCTGTAGGGTTAGGGGTCTCTAGATTTCCAATCCCAACACACCCATATCCAGCAACCTTGTCATGTGAAACAAAGGGGAGTTTTAAACTGGGGTCTAACAGTTCTGCTGGGGGTGCAATTCTTGGCCAGTTTAGCCAGACCTGGTACCATGACTTGGATCTGGTGTTTCTGATCCCTTGTTAGACGACAGTAAGTATTAGCCCACTAAATAACAGCTCTGCATCAGGAAGGATGGCCCTTAAAGGGCCTTGTTTTACTTAAGCAAAACCATGCTTCTCTCCAGTGCTGCATCTGTATGAGGTGGAGAAGCTTGTTGGAGACCAACAAGGACATTGAGTGTCTAATGTTTTGATAAGGGCCTCCAACAATCTCTGCTGTGTAGCATGAGAAAATTCCTTCTGCAACAGATTGAAGGAGGCAGTTGAGAGTAGATTGCCATGTGAGCTGTAGTAACTAGTGTTTATGCATCAAATTTCAGAGCCTTGAGGAACTTAACGGAGATGGGCCCAGGTACCTGCTGATTGTCCCACGTAAGAATCATTCATTTCTAGTGTGAGGAACTTAAGGGGTTAAGTTGGTGAATGGACCATGTAGCTGAAAGTGGAAACCAGGGACTGAAGCATAGGAGACGGACTACCCTTCTGATGTCTTGCTGCCTGTTAGCCTCATGACATTATGCATTCACTCCTGAACCATTGCTGATGGTGGAAGAAACAAAAGGTCCATTTTAGATTATGACATGGAGAAAATCTTCAGACTGGGGAGAATCCTGGTACCGAAGACTGTAATGGGTTGGAACACAGATCTGGGTGAAGGAGAGCTTTATTGCCATGTTAAAGGTCCAATAATCATCTGCTCCCATCCGCTGACCCATAGGGTGGGACAAAAGTGGGAGTGCCAAATTAGAGGGGCTCGACACAACCAGGTCTTTTGGGAACTAATTCCCATGTACCAAAATTATGAGTTTGTCAAACTGTCTTTGCTTTCAGAGCAGCAATCATCTCTCCAGCTGTGAACAATATACAGCCTGGTGCTGCAAACATAGTGACTGGTAAAATACCCATTATTCTGTCAATGGCAAAGATCAGTCAGGTAAAGATCTGAATGAGAAGTCAGGGAATTTTAGTCAAATGAATGATCTTCCCATGGTTTGTTGACAGATCTTAATCAATGAGAAAAAGCCTGTGTTGTCCTTGCAACTGGAGCATGGGACTTGCTACCTTTTCTTGGACACTTCCTTTCACTGAAAAATATGGAGGATCCAGAGAAGCTGACACCTTCCTTCCTCCAGAAGGTGTCGGTGATCCTACCTTTGCTTAAGCAAGCAATTTCCATACCACATCCTATAGGCATGGTGACTTACTGCTTAGTTCAACATTTTGTCTGCCAAAGAGAACAAAAACAAATTTGTGCATGCATGAACGCACATTGCATGCCAAACAGGTGGGGTGCATGTCCCAAGCAGCCATTTTATAGCCATAAAATAATCAACTGAACAATAAATAAGTGGGTAATACTTGTCACAAAACTGGTTGTGTTCATCTATTAGTATTACTACTAAAGTAAAATTCCTGCATACCCTTGGCACATTATGCTCATGTATTGGTATTAATGCTACTAAAGTAAAATTCCTGCATACCCTAGGCACATTGTGTTCATGTATTGGTATTCATCATCATCATCATCAATCCCTTAACCCAAGAGGTCGTTGGAGCACCACAGTTGACTTTATAACCAATTCTCTCCATCTTTCCCTGTTCTCTGCTGCCCTTTGGGAATCTCCAAATCCCATGCCTGTCCACTCCTTAATGTTGTCTTCCCACCTGTTTTTCTGCACCCTCGCACTGTGCCTTGCAAGATTATTTTTGCCAGTCCAGATGATCTTCAGACATGGCCGTACCACTTCAGTTTGCACTATTTTACAGCAGTCAAGAGGTCTTCTTAGGATCTGATGGCTCATTTTCTCCTTTTGTGGACTTCTTCATTGGTTACATGGTCAATGTATGAGATGTCCAACATCTTGCGGTAGCATCTCATTTCAAAGGTTTGAATCCTTTGTATATCTGATGTGAGCATCCATGTTTCACAAACATACAGAAAGATGGATATGACAATTGAGCACATCAGCCTTATTTTGGAACCAAAAGCAATGTTGGTATCTTTCCATATTGGTCTCAACCTTGTTATTGCTGCTGTTATCTGGGCAATCCTGCAAAGTAGTTCTGGTTTGGAGCCCTCATCTGTGATAATTGATCCCAAGTACTTGAAGCTTGTGACTCTTTCCAGTTTCTGTCCACTGACCTTTATTTCTGCACTGATGCCATTGGTGTTGTTTGTCATCAGTTTGGTGTTTTCGGTTCTAGTCTCCATACCGTATGCTGTGGAGGTTGTGTTGAAGCGCTCAACCAAGTCAGCCAGTTCTTTTTCATCTCCTGCTTAAACCATCCATATCATCTGCGAAGCAAAGATTGGTGATTGTTCTTCCTCCAATGCTGACAGTACCCTTGTGGTCATGCAAGGCATCCTCTATGATCCTTTCCAAGAAAATGTTGAAGAGTGTAGGTGACAGTGTACATCCCTGTCTGACTCCAACTGTTGTTCGAAACCAATATTCTCTGCTGCCACTGATTAGGACAGCACTGGTGGCTTTCTTATAGAGGTGCTCAACAACCTGCACCAGGTTTGAGCTGATGTTGTACTTCCTCATAGTTGCCCATAAGACTGCATGCCATACCCTATCAAAGGCCTTTTTGAAATCTATAAAGACGTGGTATAGATTCTGCTGGTGCTGAAGGTATTTCTCGCAAAGGAGTCTGAGATTGAAGATTTGTTCTGTGGTTCTCCTTCCTGCTCGGAAGCCTGCCTGCTCTTCAGCAATAATTTTCTCTGCTTGAGGCTTTAGTCTGTTGAGAATTATTTTCAGCATGACTTTGCTCGGGTGACTGATCAAACTGATGGTTCTGTAGTTTTGGCATAGCTGTAGGTTTCCTTTCTTGGGGAGCACAATGACCAAGGATTGAGTCCATGTGGTGGGCCATTCTCCTGTCTGCCATATCTTGTTGCAGATTGTTGTTAGGACTGTGACTATCTCTTCTCCTGCTTGAATGAGCTCTGCTGGTATGTTGTCAATGCCGGCTGACTTTCCTTTCTTTAGTGACCTAACTGCAATTTCTACTTCTTCATGAAGAATGGGGTTGTCATCAATTTCTTCTGCCTGAGGGCAATTTAGTACTGCTGGATCTCCTTGGGTCTTATGACTGTACAATTCTGAGCAGTATTCTGTCCATTGCTTGAGGATCTCTTGATCTTTTGTGAGGCATTTTCCTGACGTCTTGGATTGTGGTAGTTTTCCCTTGTTCACGGGTTGTGAGATCTTTCACCAGCTGATATGCCATTTTGCTGTCATTTCTACTCAGACTGTCTTTGATTTTGCAGCACTGTCTTTCTATCCAGGATTCCTTTGCCTTTTTCATGCTTTTCCTAATCATATTGTTTATCTCTCTGTATTTTCTAGCTCCTTCATTATCTCTTTTTCCCTTTTCAGTTCTCTTCTTTTGTTGCATAGGTCAAGGACATCTGTCGTGACCCAAGGTTTCTTTGTACAACGATATTTGCCAATGATCTTGCTAGCTGTGCTTGTCACAGCTGTGTTGAATGTGGTTCTTAAGGACTCTAGGTCTGTGTCTTGGCTGTCCAGAGTTATCAAAGGTGCAAATTTACCACCTATCATTGCTTGGAAGGCTTCTGTGACTTTTGGATCTTTCAATTTTTCAAGGTCAAATCTGATTCTTGGTTGGTTAGGCTTTTTGATCATTTTCAGGTGGAGGCGAAACGTTTTCATCAATAAATCATGGTCACTTCCAATATCTGCTCCTGGAAAACTTCGTGTTCTGGCAATATTCAGTCCTGTGCAGAATCATTTTTTCACTAAGATGTAGTCAATCTGGTTATGATGTTGTCCCTCTGGACTGTGCCAGGTCCATCTTCTAGATGCTTTGTGAGGGCCGAATGTGTTGGCTAGCACAAGATTGTTGTAGGGAGCAAACTCAAAGACACTGAGTCCTCTTTCATTTGTTTCTGCATTGCAGAAGAGTCCACATGTGCTTTGCTAGTTTGTCAGTGGATCAACTCCCACCTTTGCATTCCAGTCTCCTTGTACAAACAGAATGTCCTTCTTGGGTGAGTTGTCAATGACATCTTGCAGTTGGTTATAAAAATTCTCCAGTTTGTTGTCATCATAGTTAGATGTGGGTGCATAGGCCTGTATGATTGTGATGTTGAAGGGAGTTGCCCTCAGGCAGATGGTAATGAGCCTGCTTGGGACTGGGCAGCAACCCATAATGCTGTTCACAATGCTGTTGTGGACAAGAAATCCAATGCCATGATTGTGTTTGTCCCCTCTTCTGCTGAAGTAGAGCTTATGCCCTTCACCTGTTGTTATTTTGCCAAAGTTTTTCCAGTGCACTTCGCAGAGACCAATAATGTTCCAGTTGTACCTCTCCAGCTCGTGTGCAAGTTCTTTCAACTTTCCCACAGCCCTCATGTTGTCTCTCCCACGGATCTTGGTAGTGGGGGCACCAGTAGGATAATTGTCACCTCCATCCTGGTGTGCAGCTGAAGGCATGGTCATTCTTGTCTCGTGCTGTGACCGGTCAGGTATGGAAGAATTGTTAGTTGTCTTCATGTGGTGTGTCAAGGGCAAGATACAGCCTGGCGGAGCCCATCCCTCTCCAGACTGGATGACCACAGCTGAAATCCACTGATATAATGTGGCACGCCCTGGACCTGAGCACATGGTCATTGAGCTCATCTTGGAGCCATTCCACCCTGGTCGTTGACTTCATCGAGGAAGACTTCCCCCCAGTGATGCTGTGCTATCGTCACACTATTTTACGGGAGACTCGTGGAGGCAGGAGCATCTTATTCCATCCTGTAGGGATCCAATGGACATGTACCAGTGCCACAGTATTGGTATTACTGCTATTAAGATAAAATTCCTGCATACCATAGGCATATTGTGTTCATGTATTGGTATTACTGCTATAAAAATAAAATTGCTGTATACCATAGGCATATTGTGTTCATGTATTGGTATTACTGCTATTAAAAGAAAATTCCAGTATACCCTAGGCATATACTATTATAGTGTTCATGTATTGGTATTATTGGCATTAAAGTAAAATTTCTGCACACCCTAGGCACACTGTGTTCATGTATTGGTATTACTGCTATTAAAGTAAAATTCCTGCATACCCTAGTCAAATTGTGACCACACATTGGCTGAAACTATCAAAGTAAATTTCTGGCATGTCCTAGGACATTGTGACCATATAATGGTAGAAACTGCAATGCATTTATTACAAATAACATTTTTACGCAGTACAAAGCCTAAAGGAGAAAATAGGCAAAACTTCCTTTTGACAGATGCTTAGCCACATATTTATAATGTACTGCATATGTTCATTTGAGTGTATTCTGCATGTAGTTAAGGTATACATGTGGTTATCCCAGGTGTGTGTGAATAGATATAAGAAATATTTTAAATGTTTTGTGATCGATTCACATACAGGAAAGTTATGGAGTTAAAATTCTGTGCTAAGACAGTTTTGTGACTGACTACAGGGCACTGTCATTCATCCTAAAACTTTAAGGTGGTTATTAAGTACAATAAAGTTTAAAGTGAATGATGTATAAAGGAAGACAAAAGGAAAAAATATTCCCATATGAATCACTTTATTTTGTCTAAATACAGATATAAGGAAAGAAATAAGATTCAAAGCTAACATCCATTTCTATTTTAGTTTTGCTTCAGCACAGAATAAAATTATTATAAATTTTCAACAAGATGAAAATAACCAGAAGTATACAAGGCCAGAAATTAACATTTTTCCTTGAGCCTTAGTAAGGTTAGTAAATTTACTTTGGAGCTAAGTAAAACTTTTATATCTGCTCCAATTTAAATTGTGATCTTAACAATTTAGAGGTAAAGTTTATACATTTTCATGATGCAGCTCACAAAGGCAAAGATTTTAAATTATGATCATAACCATTTAGATTGCCACTGCAAAGTTTGTTAACTTTTTTAGGGGCCTAGTCAAACTCCAAAGAGGGAATAGGCAGTAGATTTTGAAAAAAAATACTAGTCCTCATAACAATCACAAAATTTAAGTACAATTCAGCCCTGGTATGCAAATTTATTCTCATATATTTTGAACTATTTTTATGACAAGAAACACTTTTCTGTCATTAGGACATTCTTTAAATATGTGACTAGAGTAGCAGATGGATAATTTCAATGCTTTGATTACGGATGAAGCCCACTTTTCTGAAAATGGAGATTTTAAAAAAAACCCCAAAAAACGGAAATTTGAATTTTAGCTCCATACAAGATTGTACATGAGATAGCTGTAATTTACTTGCCAAACAAAGTTTTGAACTTGTCCACGGCTGCAGGACAATTGTTTTCTTTACAGCTTATGCTTAGAAATATCTAAGGACATTTCCATCTGAACTTGCATTGTGAACAAAATGAATGTTTCAAGCTATGAATATAACTGACAGTACTTAACCATACATTCTGTGTCCTTTATACTGGTATGAATGTAACATAAAACAATATTTCCTCTTAAATCTACATGTGCATGTTCATAACCCAAACAACACCACAGGATGAAAGAAAGAATGACAGAGAAGAGGGAGAAAATGATAGATGCTATTTACAGAATCGCAATTTCTCAAGATTTCACATTAAAACATTCCTCATGAAAAAATACCATCCTGCAAAAGTAACCTCAGAATAACACATTTTCAGATTCCCATCTAATAGCATTTTTGAACTATCATGGAGAGGATAAAGGATTCAGACCCATATTTATGATTGGAGGATAGTTTGGGTGGAAGTATTTGATGTTTTTTGGGGACATTGCAGTATGTTATGTTTCTTTTGTAAGATGGTGTACAGTTTTCTCAAAATACACTGAATAATAGCAGTAACTCAGCCATATAATATTCTGTACTTGTCTATTTAAAACTAATAATATAAGAAAATTCAGTTTTTCACATACAATGTCATACATAAAAGCAAATTTTCACAAAAGCAAATAATTTTACGATCTGTCAGAGAGTAACTCTAACATTGACTTGAAAAGCACCTTTCTGATATTACTAAAAATTCTATACTTCATGTGATTTACATTTTTAAAAGTTTAAATTACTCTTTATATTTCCTCTTATAGCATAGTTGATGGCATAAATAATAATCAAAGTATTATATACCTAATCCTGGTGCACACAAACTAGTTATTGCAGACAATAAGGATTGAAACATGGAAAACAATCCCTGCATGACGACACACTAGAATGTTATTTCACCTGATGTTGCAAACCTTTTCCAAGATGCCTGTACAGTGAAGTTGTGGACACAGCAGCTTGTCATTAGTAAACACGAAGGGTTAAACTTTGATGGTTCTTCTATGCAGTGAACATTTTCTACAGCTTTAATTTTAAAATGCCAACATGAAAAAGATGCATCATCATAAACATGAGAATGAGGGATGGAAGTTTAAAGTTACAGAAATTGAATTGCCATAGGCTTTTCACCTAAATTGGTTGGTAGTAAGCTAAACTGACAAGGCAATATCATCTACGTTCTGGAAGTGTGATGCATGTCTCCATAGGTTGGTAGTCACATGTTGGTCATGTCATGAAAACTGTTGGCCATGACATTGGGATTGCATGACAAAGTAACAGAAGCAATGGCCTCGTATGAGGTCCATTTTTATAAACATTGTAATATTGGCTTGTGTGTTGACTTATTCAAGATAAATATGTTTTATCTATTCATGAATGAAAAGTTAAATTATCTAATATGAGCTGTTTCATTATAACATGCGTGGTACCAAGGGAAGGCCATTGTTTAAAATACCGTAGCACTCTGATTACTCAAAGAGGTCATATGAAAATGATACAAAATTCTAAACTACACCTATGGGTGACTACTCCACAATGAAAGTGCCTTTCCTGGCTTCCAAATATTCTTTGAAGGAACAGCACTTAATGGTTTCAGGATGGAAGGATTTGATGAAAAGTTTCAAAATTTTGGTAGCCCCTGGGCAAAGCTACAACTACTGTTTGGTTTTTGGCAAACACCATGCTTTCAACAATTAATGCACTTGGACAACTCATACAACATAACTTTCCAAATAATTAACACTTGGTATGAAAACTCAGATGCATCTTGGACTTACTAGGACATGATGCATTGCCATTTTTAACTGTAGTTGGAATTGGTAAAATACAAGTTTTGCATGTTACATACAACATATTGTTATTTCCTTATTTCTTATAATGACGGGGTAGGGCATCAGCAAAAACTTTGGGATTGACAGCTAAAAATAGGGTTGGTGATGGTCAGGAGACTGGGAACATATCTATAAAATGCAAGTCAGGAAGATGTTTGATCGGGAACCACTTATCTTCTGCCATATCGCATAGATGGCTAAATGTAATACTTTCAAGCTCTCACCAGTATAAATCTGCATACCAAATTAGGTTAGAATCCAATAACTCCCATTGTAGTTATCTTGCAGAGAATAATATCTTTGCTAGATGTGATAACTATAGAGATCCCAATGAGTGGAAATATGGTTTGTACAAACCCAGGAGTCTTTTCAGGGATTGCTAAAAGTTTTCATAGAGTATTTTCTCTTCCAGAAATTGAACTTTATCCATCTACTATTTTATTTATCACTGCATATATTCCATTACAGTAAAGGGACACTACTTCTTCTATTAACTACCAGTATTGTGTGTCATTTGATAAACCCAATTTTATCCACATTACTTATTGAATACTATTGCAAAATAATTTAAAAAAAAAAAAATAATCAGAATTTATTTAAAATGTGATACGTTTTTATTCAGTTTAAACATATTGTATTCCTAAGGTATAATTCAGGGAATTTTCGAGAAAATTTAGAGTTTTCAACGAGGATAACGACTTTTCAAGGAAACACAACTTTGATGAAATTCAAGGCAACCTCTCCAATTCAAGGATTTTTTTTTAAAAATCAGGTTGTAAGAACCACTGTAAAGAAAACTTGAATGATAATTTGTCTGCCACAATCTGAAATGGCTCCTAAATCAACCCCAACTGAATTGTAAGCATGTAATTAAGTCCATCAAATAAGACCTGCCTGGTAAAAATATTTTCTGGTTATAGAAAACAATAAACCAATAAACAGCTCCAAACAGCTAAAATGATAAAGCTCTAATACCAAACTTTAGACCTGACAGTTTGTGACAAGTCCTTATTGATCATATCTGAAAGTGCAGACCCAGAACAACCATTCAAATGAAATCAAACTTCTTTGGAATGCACATTTTAACAGCAGTTTTTGAGAAGATCTTCAATAAAATATGTGTTGACTCTAGTATAGTTTCCTCCTGAAACTTGAATGTAAAACTCTACAGAATCTAAAACAGAAAGGTATCATTTCAAAACTACTGAGAAATGGAAAATATTGATGCTAAACCCACAAATGTTAATACATAACCATGCAGTTTCTTTGTTTTCTTCTTTCTATCTGAATGCTCTTATAAAAGTAAAAGCTTTAAGATTTGGGTAATCTAGAAAATATAACTAGGCAAAGTGTCCTTGGTCATTACATTCATCTTTATGGCTAAATATTTCAAAAACTTGGCATTTACCAGCCTTATAGTTTAAGTGACTAGCTCATTATATTGTGCATATATTGTTCTTGTCTTTTGTGATGTACATATTTTAGTTTAATGCAAACTGAGCTGAGACAGTAATTGGCAATAATGTAAACTGAAATGAATTTCTGTCCATAGAACTCCAGCCAGAAATGTACATTATTAGTTGCAGAAATTGATATGACAAATGTATATGATAAAAGTTCAATTAAAAACATTTGTATCCAGTTGATAAAAGTCTTTCCACTGTGTTAAGACACACTGATGCCTCGTCTTGCCATCATAGCACCGGTTTTTTTGTCTGCTCGTCTCTTGGCAATATCTATCCTTTTCTGGTCCCTGGAAAAGAAATGTTTCTTTTTAAATGCACAGTATTCTTTGTTTCCAAAAACACTCTTTATCTTTCCTTTATCTACCTTGTAAGCAAAATAATGAATGAAAACTCATTTTATTAATATGCAAAATAAGGGTTACTATTATTACAAGGATTTGTAAGACACAATAATTGGATAAATTTACTTTGAGGAAAATATTTTGTTAAGAAATCCAGTAATGCCTAATTTGATGTTAAACATGGCTTAGGATACTACCTACATATGCAACAGGTATGGTCTAATATCATTTCATTAATTGGAAATAAGAAAATAATGTTCTTCATTATAAAGCATATAACTAATATGTGTAAGTCTGCTGATGGGCTACCACAGTAGTTACCATCCTGTTCTTTGGGCCATGACACTTTAAAATATTTTTCTGAGCCTCAGGAACCATGTTTTGTTTTGCCACCCTCAAAAAAAAAAGCCTGGCAACCCTGATTTGGTTCATGACCCCGGAATTTGGGAAATACTGGGCTACCAAAAGTGAAACTATGGAAGCTCCCCAAAATAATCTTGTAGTCAACATTTTTCAATGGATAAATATTTCTATGAAAAACATGTAGATGGATATTATAAGGTAGTGAAAGGTTCAGAAAAACAACAGGCAAAAATTCAAAGAACATCAAATAATTTACTTAATTATGTTTTTTTAAATATGTTTTTATAAAACATTCATCACTCAAATATCTGATTTAAACTTAACAAACAATCAAATGAAACTGACTAGAAGAAAGTACACATGCTTGAAACATTAGAAATCATATGTTAAATTTTGCAAATGAAATAAAATAATTAAGTCAAATACAAATAAAATCTTAGGCCAATATAAAAAGGCCTGTCAAACTGTACAGCTTGGTCTATTTAAGATCTGTCTGGATCATGTCTATAAAAAAATATTTTCCTCCAAATTTTTTTAAATGAAGTACAAAATAAAATCTGAGAACTTTTGGCCAAATGTGATTAACCATATTCATTTTGTCAATGAAAAGAAATGGCATGTTGACTGATTTTGGCATTCCCTGGCTACCATTGCTCTTCAACCTGGTGAAATGGCACACACTTGAATTTGAAAAACTCAACCACTTGACTGTGCTTGGATATACTTCAGCAAGGAAATAGTCATTACAGTATGGCTAAAGGACTAATACATTAATCTGTTAAACAGTCTCAATATGGGCTGCCAACAATATGAGATATTATGAAAAATTTGTCCTCCAAGTACAGGGTTGACTCACTGGCGAACATGTGTCATGACAGTTTATTCAAGCACTAAGACTTTGAACCATCCATATCATAAATATCTGAGTTGATGTTTACATTATAGGTATTAGTTTATACTTGCTGCTAAAAGAAGAAACAAAATGTGGTCTTTAATCCCATGGATTGGAGAATCTGACTGTATCTTACACCTGAGTTAGAGGGAATACATTAATCCAGTATTTTATATGGTTCCCAGCATTATAAGGAAGTACTTCTGTAATAAACAAACTAAACAATGCAAGTCAGCATTTTCCCTGTTTACATCCTGATCATTGAAAACCTAATTTTGACAGATTTAACATAAATGCTTATGATCATTGTTAGGGTCTAATTTAAAGGCCATATCTGTATTGCTCATTTATCTTACTCACAAAATTGGCACCCTTCAAATTTAAAGTAATTCAGAGTTCATCAAATTAAACACAGTTGCTGCAGCTAGTGTTGACTAATCAGCTAATAAGATGCAAGTTCACCTCATTAATATGCATGAATCTCAGTGATAATCCTATTCCTATGAGGTCTTGATGAAATATGCCTCCATCTAAATTTGATCCAAATTGAACCATATAGAGTAGAAATAAGCAATTGTTGATGGACAAAAGACATGGGGTCTTAAATGGCTATATGGTCAGGTGATTTTATATATATATATATATATATATATATATATATTGTTACGTATAGGCTTGTACAAATGTAACAGAAGAAAAGAGTGAAGTCAACAAGCTTTGTATATTTTAACAAAATAATTTATTTCCCTAGAAAACAATGTAAAAATTGTTAAATAGGAATTACGGTTTGTGAATATAATCCAAAATTTAATCCTAAGAATGAAAAACACAAGTCCTATCACTAAATAGTTCTATTAGAATCCAAGTTCGAATCTCGACAACAAACAAATATGGAAGGCGATGACGTCAGATGTGGTCCAATGTACGAATATCAACAATTCCTCAATTGAATCACAGTTTTTGTTTCCGAATAATTCCAGAATAAATTTCCATGAATATCTTTCAGAATTTTTTATAAAGTCAACTTGTTGAGTTTCCAGGAGAATAAATTATTAAATCCAAAAATCAGATGAAAAACAAACAATCTGGCAACAAATAAAAAGAAACACCTTGTTCCTTCAAGATGTTAAAACGACTCTGCCAGAAGAATATTAAGAATGCGTATTTAAACCCCAAAAGCATCATTTCAAGTCTCGCGAGATGGGTCATGTGGTCTCTTACTACAAGAAATCCATCACGTACCCCAGTGTATCCCCACTTAAGAACCAATAGCAAAGAAACGTTTTTTTACACATAGTGATCACGCAGTCAAAGTGTGGCCCTGATACTGACCAATCATTTTAACTGCCTGTTTACGTTCTTGCCAGCCCAAGACAAACTAGTTTAACTAAAAATAATTCTCATGTAACACGTTTTACGACTTAAATAAACAACATTTACTAAAAGAAAATATCGAATTACTGAAAAAGAATTTCGAATCCTTTCAATAATCATTACAATAAAATGTAATGAAACAAAAATAAAATAAAAAAGAATTTTAAAACTAACACACAAGCAGTTTAATTACATATATGTAACACTTCCCTCCATAAAGAAAAAAAGAAAGATTTATATAATAAAGCTTTCTTTTTACCATATGTAAATTATACATGAGGTAAATAAAATTACATGAAAATTCTTATGAATTATATAAAGTGTATATGAAATAATATTTCTATACATGGGAAAGTGCATCTGCAATCAAATTGTCTTTTCCTTTGATGTGCCTGATGTTGAGATTATACTCTTGCAAAAACAAACTCCACCTTAATAATCTTTGATTTTTATTTTTCATCTTGTCGATGAAAGTAAGGGGGTTGTGATCACTATACACAACAACCAGAGAAGGAGCCGAGCTAATGTAAACTTCAAAATGTTGTAATGCCAAAATTAAAGCTAAACATTCCTTCTCGATTGTTGAGTAATTTCTTTGGTGCTTATTTAATTTCTTAGAGAAATAGCACACTGGGTGATCAATACCATTGCTGTCTTCTTGAATCAATACTGCTCCAACCCCAACATCACTTGCATCCACAGACAATTTAAAAGACTCATTGAAATTTGGAGCTGTTAGAACCGGCGCACTTTTGAGTATTGCTTTTAACCTATCGAAAGCTTCCTGACATTTTTCGGTCCAGAGAAACTTATTTCTCTTACTTAAATTTGTCAGAGGTTCAGCAATATTGGAAAAATTGAAACAAAACTTTCAATAGTATCCGGCCATACCCAAAAATCGCATTAATTGCTTTTTACTGACAGGCACAGGAAAATCAGAGATAGCCTTAACCTTAGCATCAATAGGTTTAACTTGACCAAGTCCCACAATATGTCCTAGGAAAGTTACACAAGCACGGCAGAACTCACTTTTAGATAAATTGATTGTCAAATTAGCATCAGTGAGTCTTTCGAAGAATTTCCGAATCGTGGCTAGATGTCCTTTCCAGGTGTCGTTGTAGATGATGACATCATCGATGTAGGCATCACAATTATCTAGACCAGAAGTAATCACATTCATCAAGCGTTGAAACGTTCTTGGAGAACCCTTCATCCCAAACGGCATTACTTTATATTGATAGAGTCCATCTGGAGTCGCAAACGCCAAAATTTCTTTCGCTCTTTCCGTAAGTGGAATTTGCCAAAATCCTTTCAGAAGGTCAAATTTGGTGACGTACTTGGCATTTCCAATTTTATCAATGCAATCATCGATCCTTGGTAACGGAAATGAATCTGTTTTTGTCACACTGTTCACCTTCCTATAATCAGTGCACATACAGAAAGTTTTATCCGGTTTCGGAACAAGTATGCATGGTGAACTCCAATAACTTTTACTGGGCTCTATGAAATCGTTCTCCAGCAAATACTGAATTTCCATTTTCAAGTATTCCTGTTTGAGAGGGTTCATCCTGTAAGGGTGTTGTTTCACAGGTTTTGAATCTACAATTTCACCGTCATGAAAAATTTTGTTTGTCCTCATAGGAATATCCGGAAACAAGTGCTCATATTCGAATAGTAACTGTTTAAGTTCATTTCTTTCTTGTTGTTGCAAATGTAAAAGTTTCTGGTCTAGATCTTTCATAATTTCCGAATTCCGAAGATTTGTTGCTCCAAGTTCAACGGTGTCCAATTGAATTTCTTCACTTAAATCCTCAGTTAGTGGGACAGGTACAACCAAATTAATTGTAATAATTTACTTGGCTATCTCTTTCATTATACTAGTACTCCATTAATTTATTTAGACCAGAGTACTATTACTGTAATTTAACTCATTCATTTTCTTCTTTACTTTGTAAGGGCCATAAAATCTAAATTGAAGAAAATTTTGAAGAATGAGCAAGAGAGAATGAACTCTATTACAGGACTCAAATGTTCTGTCAAGTAAAGTTTTGTGAAACCATAGTTTCACTTTTGACTTGAATTGCAGAGTGCCAAATTCAAGCATAACATGCTGGAAAAGTCCAGACATGAAATTTGACCTTTAACCTGATAGGACAGATTTGGGAAGGCCAAATTGAGTAAAAAGCTTTATTAAAGCTTTTACTATAATATTCCTCAAAGGAATTGCCTCTGGGAATGTTGTTGACTCACACATAATGGTCAACAAATATTAGTTGCCTGACTTGGTCTTAGGTAAGGGACCAACACAATCTATCATAATTCTACTGAATGGTTCGTCAAATGCAGGAATTGGTTGCAGATGAGCTTTAGGTATCTTCTGATTGGGTTTTCCTACCATTTGACAAGTACGACAAGATCTACAAAATTTACAAACATCACTTTTGATTTTCGGCCAGTAAAAGTGAGTCAAGATCTTGTTATAAGTTTTATTTATCTCTAAATGACCAGCCAGAGGAGTTTCATGGGCCAAACTAAGTATTTCCTGTCTGTAAGATTTTGGAACTACAATCTGATAGTTCACTGACCACTCGTCATTAGCAGGTACCTCGGGAGGTCTCCATTTTCTCATAAGAAAATTCCATTTTTAATGAAATAACAGACAGGTACTTCAGTGGCTTCAGTTTCACTAATGGCCCTCTGAAACAAACAGGAGATCTCAGGATCTTTTTCCTGTTCAACGACAAGTGATTGTCATTTATCACCCTGATTAGATAAAAGAGAATGAGTATTTAAAAGAGGATCACTGTGATCAATACCTTTCGATTGATCCAAATTAGAAGTGAAAGTGACCTCATCAAAAGCCTGACCAATACATACGTCAGCTAAAGGAATGTCTTCCTTATCAAAATCATTCTCAAGAGCTTTCTTTGACATAGCTCTGGTAACTGCACAAGCTGGGTATAACTCGGGGTATTCTTTTTCAATTGGATCAACTTTCTGATCCAAAGAAGGCTTGTCAGTTACAAGTGGATTAACCACAACCTTGTCTCCAGCTAGGTCGTTGCCTAGCAACAAATGAATGTCCTCAACGGGTAGGTTAGACACCATACCGACTGTCACAGGTCCTGAAACTAAGTCTGATGACAAATTTACAGAATGGAGAGGAACATTAACAAAACCGCACTCTACTCCCTGAATGAGAACACTCTCATTAGAACAGGACTTCTCAGAAGAAGGCAAAATACCTGACACTAAAAGACTCTGAGAAGCTTCTGTATCCCTTAAAATTTTAATAGGGATAGGATTGGCTAAATCACCCAAAAGTGATATAGAACCCTTCGACATGAATGGTTCATAATTCTCCATAATAAAATCAGACTGGGGTTTATTAGACACAACAAATGTATTGCTTTCAATACGTGACCTTGACCTCTTGGAAATAAGAGCATTTGGGATAGGTCTATCTTGATTCTGATGCCTATATTTCAATTTAAAGCAATCAGAAATGACGTGTCCTTTTTTCTTGCAATAGGTACACGTAGGCAGAGACAAGGATTTTGAATCAAGTTTATCAGAAACTTGATATTTAGAAGTTGTGCCAGATTGAATTTTAGGAGGAGTCGTATTAGGCTGAAATACCTTTCTACCAGTAGACTGCTAAGTGAATGATTTGCCTACAACAGGAACTTTATGAGTTAAGGAGTACTCATCGGCAGCAAGAGCAGCATTTTCCAAGGTTTCAATCATGTGCTCTTCAAGATGATTCTTAATATCATTAGGAACACAGTTTTGAACTCTTCAAGTAACACAAGTTGTTGAAGACTTTCATAATCATGTTCAACTTTCTTGGCTAAGCACCATCTCTTAAATAACTGTTCTTTTTCTCTAGCAAATTCGACATAAGTCTGTCCAGCTTCCTTTTTATAGTTCCTGAACTTTTGCCGATAAGCCTTGGGGACTAACGCATAACCCCTTAAGATGCACTCCTTAACCGAATCATAATCCGAACTCTGTTGTACTGACAGGGATGCATAGATATTTCGGGCTTTGCCGAAAAGTACACATTGCAATAATTGAGTCCAATGCTCCCTTGGCCATTTCAAATTTTCAGCAACTTTTTCAAAATAGATAAAATATTTGTCTACTTCCTTTTCACTAAAAAGGGGAACTAACCTGATATTTTTTGTAATGTCAAAACTTGAATCTGTATGTGAAGTGGAATCGTGCTTGCCACTTGCCAGCTCAAATTCTTTCATTCTAAGTTGAAATTCCCTTTCATCCTTCTCTCTTTGTAATTGCATCTGTCTCTCTCTCTCTCCTTTTCTTCAAATTGTAATTGTTTATCTTTCTCCCTCTCCTGTCTCTCTCCTCTTTCTCAAACTGTAATTGTTTATTTTTCTCCTTCTCCTGTCTCTCTCTCTCCTCTTTCTCAAATTGCAACTGCAATTGCTTCTCTTCTAATTGCACTTGCAATTGTTCTTTCTCTTTCTGAAGCTCGAGCTTCCTTAACTCTACTTCCATTTTGAATTTCATTTTTAATTCTATTACTTTAATGTCAGTGTCTGTCATAGACTTACTGACTGATGCCAAAACACTTTTATTAAAAATATTTTTCCCCATCAAAAATTGGATCAAAATATTTTTAATTTCTTGTTTCGTCAAGGAAGATTTTGCTTCAGAAAGATCATACTTTCTGGCAAGTTAAAGCAACTCATTTTTTTTCAGACTATCCAACTGCTCCTGAGTTGGATTAGAAAGAAAAGTTTCCACTTTTGATGACATTGTGAATAAAAGCCTGTTGTTTTCACTTAAGATGTCAAATAATGTAAAATAGTACTTGGGATTTAAAGACTAGGGGAATTGAAATTTCAAAAACAATTTTCTGAAATATTTAACCAAAATTCAAATATTCCGGATGAGCCCCCAATTTTCTTCTGTTACGTATAGGTTCGTACAAATGTAACAGAAGAAAAGAGTGAAGTCAACAGTACATTTTAACAAAATAATTTATTTCCCTAGAAAACAATGTAAAAATTGTTAAATAGGACTTATGATTTGTGAATATAATCCAAAATTTAATCCTAAGAATGAAAAACACAAGTCCTATCACTAAATAGTTCTATTAGAATCCAAGTTCGAATCTCAACGACACACAAATATGGAAGGCGATGACGTCAGATGTGGTCTAATGTACGAATATCAACAATTCCTCAATTGAATCTCAGTTTTTGTTTCCGAATAATTCCAGAATAAATTTCCATGAATATCTTTCAGAATTTTTTTATAAAAAAGTCAACTTGTTGATTTTCCAGGAGAATAAATTATTAAATCCAAAAATCAGATGAAAACAAACAATCTGGCAACAAATAAAAAGAAACATCTTGTTCTTTCAAGATGTTAAAACGACTCTGCCAGAAGAATATTAAGAATGCGTATTTAAACCCCAAAAACATCATTTCAAGTCTCGCGAGATGGGTCATGTGGTCTCTTACTACAAGAAATCCATCACGTACGCCAGTGTATCCCCACTTAAGAACCAATAGCAAAGAAACGTTGTGATCACGCAATCAAAGTATGGCCCTGATACTGACCAATCATTTTAACTGCCTGTTTACGAAGTTCCCAACCTAAGACAAACTAGGTTAACTAAAAATAATTCTCATGTAACACTTTTACGTCTTAAATAAACAACATTTGCTAAAAGAAAATATCGAATTACTGAAAAAGAATTTTGAACCCTTTCAATAATCATTACAATAAAATGTAATGAAACAAAAATAAAATAAAAAGAATTACATATACGTAACTATATATATATATATATATATATATATATATATATATATATATATATATATATATATATATATACACAAAGAATACAAATCATATGGCAAATAACAGTCCTTTCAAGTGCACTGGATACAGAAAGGGATCACATGTGTCAGGGTGTCAGGGATTGATTAAGATAAATGCAATAAACTAATAATGAACAGTGCAAAACTAGTGTCTAACTGACCTGAGTGCTTCAAAATGAGTCTTTTTCAAAGGCAAACACAAAATGGAGACAGAACAAACAAAACAAACAGAAAAATCATTGAAGCTTTTGTTCCTGTAGAAATAATCACATAATAGGTTATAACCTCAATGATTTTTATGTGGGGTTTTTTTTTGTTTGTCTTGTCTCTGTTTTGTGTTTGCCTTTGAAAAAGATTCATTTAGAGCTGAAAGAGCTCAGGCTAGTTAGAAACTAGTTTTGCACTGTTCATTGTCAGTTTATTGCATATATATATATATATATATATAAAGAATACAAATCATATAGCAAATAACAGCCCTTTCAAGCGCACTGGATCCAGCAAGGGATCACGTGTGTCAGGAATTGATTGAGATAAATGCAATAAGCTAGCTTAATACGAATATTTTCCAGTATCTGCAACAAGTCGATATAGGCTGGTTGAGACATAATACATTTAAAGGTTTAATTCATGTAGAAACAGCCATGTAGAGTTTTGCAAACACAACAGTTTTTGTGTTTTATTTGTTTGTTTTGTCTGTGTTTTGTATATGCCTTTGAAAAAGACTCATTAAGAGTCGAAAGCGCTCAGGCTAGTTAGATACTAGTTTTGCACTGTTCGTCGTCAGTTTATTGCATTTATATATATATATATATATATATATATATATATATATATATATATATATATATATATCAATCACTCATTCCAATTATCCAATACATTTTCTTAATTACAATGGATGCAGTTCCATTTCTGTATAATTTCAGCTCTTGTCATTATCAAACAATTACATACTTAGGTGTAGGTTCACCTTAGCAGGAAATGACTTTTGGTTGCAAATCTTCAAACTTTTTAAGTTTGCATCATTATATAATTATATTTAAATATCAATGCCATTTTTCAGGCAGTAGTAGTTGAAAGAAGAAATAGTCCCTATGGATTTTTTCATACGATATATAGCCATTGTAACATTTAAATGTGCCCTAAAAAGTCTGTTATATTACTTAAACACAGCCTCTCATCTTACCAGCATCTCTGCAAATAGGATACAGACATCAACTAACCAGTCTGTGAAATTTCTACCATCCACAGTCTTTCCAACAGCTGTTTATGAAACAATAGAACTACCTTTTAAAAAAGGGAAAAAGTAGGGGAAAATAGGGGTATTTTATCCAAAAAAACAGATCAAAATTTGTGTAAATTAATGAGAAAAAAAACATCAAACCTTTCTGACTGACTAACCCAAGTCAACCTTGAGTAAAGCATGGCTTTACATGCTATCTGTGTTATCTTAGTCCAAGCTGCCTTGATCTTCTTAAACACTCAGTGCCATATCTCAAAGATTATAGCTGAATTCACTTTGCTATGGCCACTCAGTGTGTAATCGAGTTTCAACAAAAAAAAAACTGAAGAAATATTGTACAGCTAATAGGGCCATTTTGGAAAAATATGGGACAAATAAAAAGTTGGATAAAAAAGTAGGAAAATTTGTGGCTACTGGAAATCTTTATCCATCATTCCTGCAAGGTATATGCACAATTCTTGAAATTTGCTATTCATAACTATTTCATGCTGGAATACCACGAACTGACCTTATTTTTGTGACTGCAGGCTTACTGATTGTGATATTCTGGCTGGTATTATTGTTGTTGGCTCTGTTGATATAGATGGATGTGTTCCCACCCATGGGCTTGAGTTTACCAGAGTGGGGTTTCCATGTAAGTGGTCTGGCAAGACTGGCCTTCAGGTCAAATGCCTTCTTTGCTGACTGTGTTGTGTTGAGAGATATGTTGCCTGTAAACTTGAAAGGCGTGGCTGAAGAAAAGACAGGATTAACTATGCTAAACCGTCAGATATTTTTGAAAAATACAAATGAAGTAAACTGAATTATTTCCAGAAAGGTTTTCATTGTGATTTACCCACACCACTTGATGTATTTTATAACCTATACAGAACCTGAAAAAAGAATCTTAATTTCAACAACCCTTGAGCATGCTTAGTAGTAATCAATCTGAATTGGAACACTCTTTCAAAGTAAACTTTTGTATGCAATTATATTACATCTTTTTACTCTGTAACAATTAATTTCCATCCTCCAAATCCAGAAACTTGAATTTCTTCTACATTTTTGGACACAACAATAACCAGAATTATCTGTATCTTTCTTTTCTCATAAATTTCCATCTACTCAGTCTAACTGACTAGTTTTATTTAATACACCTTTCATTTGACATTGAAAAACTATGTTCTATGAGTGAGTGTATTATGTTGGTACTCTTCTTCCTATCACAAAAAATTCCTGTTCAAAATTACATCCCACAAAACGTGGATTTTCTTCTGTAAATTTATCAGTATCCTGGTAATTCAGAATGCATATTGATTACATAGCTTGCCTCTATGATGGAAACTTTACTAATCTTCCCTATTCATTGTAAACAATAATCATGCAGAAAATAAAATTAGACAGTTAACCTAAGAAATGTGTTGGTCCCAGTGAAAGGGCATCCCCTCTCCCATAAAGCAATTAAAAGGAACATTCTTTACTATATCAAAGTCAAGGTACTACAGCAAAACCCGTCTATAGAGACAGCTGATATCTTTTTTGAAACAGCAAATTCTCAGTGCAGATTTATTAATTATTTGGTGTTATGACCTGCATGGAAGCCCACCTGTCTTTAAGAAAACATGATTTCTGGCAAAAGGGATGGCCTTTCAAGACTGGTTCAGCTGTATAAGTTGATAAAAATGATTTAATTTTTTTGAAAATCATTGTTCATAAAGTCTGCTCAAGAATTTATTATCACCATTCATCTCTAAAAGCCAGATTTTGAGTAACTTGGAATGATGGCCAGTATCACCACTACTTTAACCATAGTTAAGTAATTAACCCCCATTTATAAAAAAGAGTGAGTGGGGGTGGGGTTGTGTGTTGAAGACATAAAGGTACAGCTTGAAAACGTAACTGAATTTAGTGGACAGGGTTAATTTTTCTGTGTAATATTTTCAGAAATTAGTGTAAATCAGGCATTTGTACATCCTCACATCAATTGTATGTATTTCACTCTTCTAGTCCTTACTCATATCTATAATAATAATTTAAAAAATCCAAAGCTTAGGAATGTTGTGACCAGTTATGATTTCACTTGATTCTAAGGTAACAGTATTATACATCTCACTCATCGAAACACTTATTACTCTCCCGATATTTGCAAGCACCCACTAAACATTGACTAGATAGCATGATTCAATAATGGTTTTACATTTACACACTGCTAATCATGGTCATTTTCAAATTTACAACAAACAGTATCAGACAAATGCAAATGATTTCTGTAACTTAAAGTTCTTTTATCAAAGGAATAAAATTAGGCCATGCAACCATGCTTCACTTTTGATAACTGAAAGGGTGGGGTGGGGTAAAGGATAAAATTGTAATTTATGTTTTGGGGGTGTTGGGGTATAATTTGGGAGTGGGTAAAATATTTTTTTTACTTCTATTGCATTGCTTACTATTTCCAGGACACAAATTTCTCAGTTCAAGCTAAATATTCCCTCCTCCAATTAGTAATTGGAGGCCCAGAATTGAAAATAACGATCCTAGTCTGGGTCAACATATTTTTATGGGATATCAGAGTTTGTTGGGAGGAGGGAATCTTTGCAACAGTAGCACGTAAGTATTACATAATTAAAATTAGTTTGATTCCCCCTCCCCAAACACTTTTTAATAGCAGTTAATACATTACCTGCTACTACCGCATTTCTGAATTTACCAGTTAGGAGGATGGCTAATGACCTCAAACAGACAGCTTGGTCACATGCTTTGCTGTCATCATAAGACCCAGTGAGTAAGTGGCTTTGCTTGCTCTGGTGCTCCAAAAGACTGAAGGTGGAAGGATAAAAGGGTAGTGTTGGACCGCCAGAAGGCTGCTCTCACAAAATCATCCAAAGAGGAGTGATTCTAAGATCTAGGAAAAGTCCTAACCTCAGGGAAAGGTCTCTTGGTGGCGGTTTGACATGTTCTCAAAATAGTGAGGTCAATGTTTCTAAAATGGTGGCCGCCAAAATATCTTGAGAACTCTTTAGAGTTAGAGATGATTCCAACTCTTCCTTCTCTATTCAGAAGCCCTTAAGGCCTTAGCTGGGCATAGGAACCTATCTTGATTATCCCCAGCACTTATACAACTGAGACTAGGAATTTCAGTTGCAACTGGAGATACTGAAGGCAGCCAATTCTTAGCCAGGAAGCCAAGTGTAAATAAGAGAAACTGACACTGAACTGTAAACAACTCTTCTGCACTGTCATCTTCACTGACACTGAGGACAGGAGGGAGGATGTCTAAAGGGTAGAGTTCTCAAAGGAATATTTATTCAAAGGTTCATTATTAAAACTACCTTTCTGATAATGCCAAAAGTACGAATGAAAAGTTCTATCCAGACATTAATGAATAAGAGAGTGGCTTCTGAAGCTCAAAATACCCAACGGGATCAGAAAGATGAAGGTCTGGAACCCTTTGAGAACTTGAATGTTGCAAAGGGTTGCCTTATGGCCCTTAACTGCAGAAATACTATTCTCATCTCAAAAAGGAGAGAAGTCTGCAACCAAGAGAGACAGCTAGGACCAATGCATTTCCTGCTGCACCATTTACAGATGATTCCTCACTCTGTATTGTAAACTTTGGAAGTGGATTGCCAAATAGTCTGAGAGAAGCAATTTACAACTTCTCTCAAAAAATAGGGCCGAACGATTATTTGTGATGAGCCAATTGTGAAGGTGGAGAATCGGTGGATTAATCTGAGGGAGAGACCCAATGAACTATGACAGCAGGACTACCTGTGAAAACCTCCTAGGCTTGTCTACTGACATTTTGAGTGTATCGTTGAACTATGACCATTGTGGCCACAGAGGGACTATCAGGATGAGTCAGGACATGGAAATACTGACTTGGTAGAGAATTTGTGGAATAATTTTGAAAGATGATAAGGCATTAAGTGTGCAGAAGATGCCACTTCAGACTGAGAGTATCCACCAATTAGGCTCTCTGATCTGGTACTGAAGACATAAAAGGGGGAGCTTGTTCATTCTCATGACAAAGTAGTCCACTAACAGTCTTTCCCACAGTTGATAAAGCATTTCGGCTACTATTGGCACAGAGACCATTCCGTTAGGATGACAAGAACCCATCTGGACACTCTGTTTTTCAAGATAATGAAAGGTTGCAGACTTCCATGCGAAAAGAAGGAACATGTATACCTCCCTGATGCCTGTGGTACACTACTAATGATATGTTGTCCAAAGCAACCCTAACACATTGACGCCTTACGAGGCTAAAGCACTCTGGCTGGGCTAAACAAGTTGTTCATATGAATACCAAAGTTCACTGTGTTACGTATATGTAATTAAATTACTTGTGTGTTAGTTTTAAATTCTTTTCTATTTTTAATTTTGTTTCATTACATTTTATTGTAATGATAATTTTCATTGGATTTAAGTCTCTTTTCGGAAAATTGGCTTGACCCGATTAGATTATAAGATTTCTTCAGCACTATCTTTAGCTCACAGCTTTTGTAAACATCAAGTGAAAACGATTGGCTATTGCCAAGGTCTTTTACAATCTTTGTGTCAGCTCTGTTGTAAACGGTTTTATTTTTAAATTCATTTCCAGTGTGAGAATCTGATTCTTAGATAGGGCTATTCTAGCTACATGATAATTGTCATTTTTTTATTGCGCTGTTCAAGTTAGAAATCATGTAGCCTCTCACGTGAACTACCATGTGATCTAAAATCGAGGCTTAAAACAGCCATTTTCTACTAGATCTAGTCAGAGTCGTGTGTCACACCTTGAAGGTACAAGGTGTTTCAATTGTTGAAGCCAGATTGTTTTGAAGTTCATCTATTTTTTGGAATTTAATAATTTATTCTCTAGAAAACTAAACAAGTGCTTCATATTTATAAACGTTCTGGGAAAGAGAAATTCAGTGGAAATTTATTCTAGAGTTTAACAGAAACATTATAAACTGTGATTCAATGAGGATCTGTTACCATCAGTACAGACATCATCTGACGTCATCACCTCCATATTGGAATTTCATCGAGATTTGAACCCAGATTCAATTAGAACTGTTTAGTGATAGGACTTATATTTTTTCAATCTTAGGATTAAATTTTGGATTATATTCACAAACTGTTAAGTCCTATTTCCAATTTTTACATTGTTTTCTAGGGAAATAAATTATTTTGTTAAAATTTACAAAGCTTGTTGGCTTCACTCTTTTCTCTTGTTACCTTTGTACGAGCCTACACGTAACAACTGTAAGAAATGGCTCCAAGTAAGCACCCCATCCTGAATCTGGTATCTTTATAGATAGTAAATCATGACTCTGGTCAGGAACTAATCCTGATCTAGCCACTGACTCAGTGCTGATGATAATTCGATCCCACAGGTAACCAAGCCAATAGTGGGTTTTTGTGCAGTTTCCAATTTTCTAGAAGCTGGGACTGGAGAGGATGCAAGTGAAGTCTCCCTAAGGTAACTAGTTCTGCAGTCACATTCTGAGTTCCTAGACGAGGGTTGATTGGTTGTGGTAGATTTAATGTAATTTTTCAGCACATGATAGTTTGTGTGATTTGGATTTTTAACGTAGCTTTAACAATTTTCCAGTCATATTGCTACCATATCTGCAGTGTAGCATTTTATAGTGATGTCTAGCTCAGGGGCATCATGCTGCAGACATACATGCCAATCATGAGAGAGGTATAAGCATAGTTTTTCTAATATGAGTGGCAAAAAGGTGTAATCTGAGCATAAAAAGTGTAATCTAGATACATGTATTACATACCATAACTTAAAATACACTGTATGAAAACTGTATGTTTACTTTTTGATCTTAACCAGAATCTGCAGCATGTCAAAATACTTGGCAAACATAGGCAAAATCCTTGTGGATTAGAACTAGAATACAAACACAAAACATGACAAATTATTTATATTCAACACTAACTTTAACTAGTCTACATGTCTGACTTTCACCAAATGATCGTCAAGTCCACAAATTCTGCAATGAGAATGACAATGTGCTCAGTCTGAGTGCTGTATTACATGACTCTTATTTTTCTTTTTATATCTGAAAACCAGTGTTGATTTGTCCTTTTTCTCATCGCACATGTTTTGAAGTTTAAAATAACCCATACGCTCAAAGAAATTTAATTCAGAAGTCCACCGTAAAAGTCATGTCTTGACATGAGAGAAACACAATTATTCTTTAACACATGAAGAATTCAATTGCTCCAACATGTCTTATGTAAAAGGGGGATGGCTACTGCATTTAGACCATTAATGCAGAGAACAGACTGGGTAAGTGTTCTTCCTAGTTCTGAAAGTTTTTTAACTTTCCATCAAAAGGAAGGATGGAATTTTTATTATACAGACAAGGATAATTTCTGATTTGGAAAGGTATGCAATGTTACATGTTTCTGAGACAAAACGGTTAACAGTGAAACTAAACCTACAAGATCCCCACCCTATCCTGAATGAATAGCACTAGACCAATGCAATGCGAAATAAACGTTAAAATGAAAGCCATTCACACACTTTTGGTACATGATACACCATCAGTTTTATGGCAACAAGAAAAAAAAGAAAAAAAAAAGAAAAAAAAAGAAAGAAAGTATTGAAATTGGAGCTCACATTGTATTTTTTTTAACAATGTTCTGGAAAGATGACAGCAGCCCAGTTTTTAAATGCTGGGCATACCACATCCATAGATGCCTCCATACTGCTAGTTTTGATGTAATTTGGCTAGAAATATAATTGCTACAGCCAAGACAGGATGAGTGGATGGAAAGAAAGTGCTCAGAGCCCGAGTAAAATAAAATACTATATTTATCTTACTGGTAGACCTCCTGGGTATAGTTACACTACCTTCTCCGCCTGATCTTCTAAGAGCTGAACCAGTTGTCCTGGTCTGTGGACCAGATTTTCTCTGCTCTTTCCTGATGGCTGACCCTGTGGTTTTCCGTATCATGCTTTTGGGAGACTGCATGGAGGCAAAGTCTAGGTTGATCTTCTCAATATTCACCACTGTTGGTTTGAAGGGTGTTGATTTCGCTTGTGGAGTTGGTGACTTGAATAGTGTAGATCTGGCATGTGAAGCCCTGTTATTCAACTAGAAAGTGTAAAAAGAAATGTCTGAATTTATTACATTATGGTTTAACACCAGTGTCATGTGGGTAAAAAAAACTCTGAGAGCACACAACATGCAATAGACGTGCATGCTCCTAATTTAATGACAAGTATGCATCATTGGTTTTTCTTGTGGGTTTATATCAAACTTGCATGATAATCTGCACCTGTGTTTTGAATGTTGACCAATTAAACCTGGAAATTACTGTAAAAACTGGCGCCATCTTTACAATTGTGGGTAATTTTCTGGAAAGTATTTTAGATATAACAGATATTAGGTTATCATTTAAAAGATTTCCTTTCATGACCCTCTTGCTGTCAAGGTCTGTCTTTATCATTTATAATCTGGGGAATTATTGTTTCAGCAGGATACACCCACTGAACCCTGCTGAAAAACTTTCATCTGTTTCCTGAGTGCACTACATTAGGCTGTTTCCTTGATGTGTTACTTTTAGTCTTTCTCAATGCATTACTTTAGGCTGTTTCCTTGACATATTACTTTTAGTCTTTTCTCAATGCATTACTTTAGGCTGTTTCCTTGATGTATTACTTTTAGTCTTATCTCAGTGCGTTACTTCAGGCTGTTTCCTTGATGTATTACTTTAGTCTTTTCTCAGTGCATTACTTCAGGCTGTGTCCTCAGTGCATTCCTTTAGGTTCTGTTTCAGAATTAAAAAAGTGAGTGGGTGGGTGGTGAGGTCTTCGAACCCTGAATATATTTAATTGTATAAAAAGCCTTTAGGAAAAAACTCAGTTGTACATTAAATTCATGTAACTTTTGTGCACACTGTCATTAAGCCAGACATAAGATTATCAAACTGATGAGCCTGAATCAAGATTAACTATTAAATCTAATTTTATTCTTAAGATTTTATACTCATTCAGTCATTTGCACTTAACCAATCTTGACACTCCCATAATGCTCTAAGACCTGCATGCAAGTTTAATGAGCAATCTGTATGGTTGGATGAATAAAAATCAGAAATGCATAAAGACAACCTGATTACTGTCACATACCTTGTTTTCGTTGTTGGGTGTCTTATGGCTGATCAACTTGTCCGCAGCCACATTGAGCTGATGCAGTAACTTCTGTGTCTTCTTGACTGAGGCTGTAATGGCTTCTGCCCTCTTTTTCTTCTTCTGCAGGTAGACATCTATGGAATCAAACTTCTGAAATTCCTTTTTGTGAATCTTTTCCCAGTCCTTGTTTCCTACATGGCAGTAAAGATGTGTCAGGAATAAAAAAATTTTAAAAAATCTATTACAAAGGCTCTGGTACTGGTGGCGAATGAAATTGATAGATATTGGAAGTTTCTCACCCATGCGACTGAGGAATCTAGCTGTTTTGCTAACCTTACTTTTCTTATCTCAGTCTGGTTGTCTCAGTCAAGGTGTCCACGCACTTGGAACTACTTTTAAAAAAGAAACCTTTGTTGTCTTCTGCTATGCCTCACGTAGTTGTTCGAAAATCAAACAACAACAAATATATAACAAAACAACATAGTAACTTAAGGTCTCTCCATTTTTTAGAACACACCATACAAAACATTTCAAGAGAGAGAGAGAGAGAGAGAGACACACACACAATGTCGAGCTTTTTGGAATTATGCTAGTTATTTGCACAGAGCATGGTCAGTTTTATCCTATCTGCAGACCTAACTCTGTAAATTTTCAGGTCAGCGTCATTAAATGTAGCTAAGCTACTTAACTAGTTTTAAATAGTTCGTGTGAAACAAATTATGTACTGTTAGCAACATTTAATGACGCTGACCTGAAAATTGACTGTGCTACAGATAGGATACAATTCTCAATGCTGTGTGAAATGAGGTATGATAGAAAATACTGATCTATGCACATAGCCTATAAACCTATACACTTCATAGTCTCCCAATGCTCTTAAAAACTACAGAAAACTTAGTAACAGCCAGAAATGTGTTACGTCAAACATGCTTTATTCTATTTTTTTTAAGCATCTCCACTATGCCCAAGTTGAATCAAAAATATACCTACAATATTTAATCACAAATAATGCACTTACCAGCCAGAAGGAATCATTTATCCGTCAACACATTAATCCATAAGCAAATTTCACTGTAGCACTTGCCATATTTCCAAAACAGAAAAATAAATTTTCAAAGAATCCGTGAACTTGAAAGTTTAGCACATGGTTATCCGCTGGGGTCCGTATTTGGAGGGTCTTTTATACACGGGGGTACTTTTACAATCAATATTAATTACAACACAAGCATGTCACAAACAGTTTCACCTCCTCTAAAGAAAATGGGAGTTACATATGATAGTGACACGGATCTCTAATTACCCGTGAACAACCCAAGCATGGACACTCACGTTACATGTATATACACTACAACAGAGCTGTGGGCCCAGTATCATCTCATTATGTACAATATAATTTTCTAAAATGGAACTGATGAAAATGAAACATTTTCTTGTGATAAATATTAACTATTTATTGTTAATTTCATATAGCATCAATATATTAAATGTGATAATACCTGGAAACTATGCAACGTTTTATGTTGTTATTTTTTTTGGCTCACGCATAAAAACTGTGTACTTCGGATGACACGTCACGCCACAGTCCTCATTAACATATTTGTATTAATGCAGCGCATGTAAACATTTGCGCATGAACTATACCGCACAAGTAAGGCTATTCTCTCTTACTTTAAATGATAATATTGGGTGAGAAAAAGAATCTACGTTGGGATTTGGACCTAGACAAGGAAATCCCAGTCGCGGGGTTACATTATATGTCTCCCCACTCAGACAAGCCTTGTGGGGAGACAAATAATATAACTCCTTGACTGGGATTTCTCGGTCCAAACCCCAACATAGATTCTATATATCTACTGCCTTCATTTGATTTCCAATTTTGGTGATAATTATATAGTAAAATAAGAAGCAAACTGAAGTTGAACTGATCTTGCATAATTAGATGACACTAGAATAAATGCTACTACTACTACTAATAATAATAAATTATAGAGTGTAGCTCATTTAGTACAATAGCTGTTCTTCTAAGAGGCCATCTTTGGTGAAAAGATAACAAATAAAAAGTTTTAAAACACAGATTTATAAAATCAGCATAAAATATGAATCGTCCTAAAAAATGTGATTGGGTCTGTATTCTATCTCTATGATCAAATTTTTGAAATCTTTCCAAATCCAATTCAATTTTGTTTTAAATTGATCAATGTAGTAGAGTGCTTACTAAGTGGATTAAGGTCCGTTCCAGTCTCTAAATTTAATTCCTTTAATCTTAAAATGCATCATCATCCATTCTGGAAGAAACATGGTTCATACAGAAGCAATTTTCATGGACAAAAGTTAAAATTTTCAAGCACTATAATTAACTTAAATTAATTTAAGCATGGGAAGAGCATTAATTTAATTACAATATGTAGAGTCCACAAAATATAAGAATTAAGTATTTAATTTTTATACAAGATATCTATTAAACCAGGCCTAGGTGAAGATATTGTACCTCAGGGGGCTTTGTGGCGTGGCTATAGAAGTACAGTTATCTCATCTATATTACTTTGAGAGTTAGCACTCTTTTCTTACCAGTGTTTATAACTCCTACTTGAGATTTTCATTTTAGGCAAAATATAGTCTAAATTCATTCTGTCAATATTTCATTTTCTGTATGATTTTTATACTTCCATACAAATTCAAAGATCTTGAACGCATTGATTTAGCCAAGGTTACTTTAGCTATACAAATCCCTAGATAAACTAATGGTTGGAGACTTTAGTGTTATTTATATTGAATTTATTTTGTGTGCTTGACTTTTGTCTGTGATTGAGGATAAAGTAGTTATGGGTTATGGCCTACCTGACCTTTATAATTAAAAAAAAGAAGCTGAATACTAATATTTGAGTTTTAGATCTAGCCTTATGTACAAACTTTGAATGTTCTGGAAGTAACTTTTGACTCACATCATGGTCATTTTATTGTGTCTTAGGTTTTAATATAAGGTTGAGGTACACAAAATTACTTCATTTCCATTTTAAGTTCAGGCTGTGAAATCCTTAAATATTATTGATTGGAATTACAAAGTCCTCATTGCCATTTTGGGCAAAATCACTATTTTGGGATTATTGTGAATTCATTCCAACACATTCTGGATTATATCATTGTGATAAATCAAGACTTTTTGGTACATTAGCTCAATCAAGACTATTTGTACATCAGCACATTCAGTATTTAAATTAATATGGAACACTATATTTTTGGACTTGTTATAGAACTTTTATGATTAATTGGGATTTAATTCACAACACTCAAAGTTCTTCTAAAATTTTTACTTTGTAACTTAGAGAAATAAATGTATTTGTTGACTTTAATATACTTATTGGGTTTTCTTCTTTGTGTTACTTAGTTTAAGACAATCCAGTCGTAACGTTAGAGCTAAGGTCAAATGCAAATACATTTTCACCAGAGTTGCCAGATCCTGGTGGTTTTGCACTTTGTGCAAGCTCTATGGTATTTCTTCATCAATTTTTACTAACAAATAAGATATTTTCCTACATGCAGTCTTCTACTGATTCGAGTGATTCTAGTTGCAACAGTGCCATGATGGATAAGTAAGTTGATTAACGTTCCTACCATAGGTATGACATGAAGTGGCTACTTTCTTTATCTAACATCTTATGGTAAACAACACGTAACTGTTTATCACTGGGCTGTACTTATATACACAACATTCATTCATGAGGTTATTACAATCCCAATGCCCCAATCAACACATCATCCATTCATGAGGTGATTACAATCCCAATGCCCCAATCAATGCATCATCCATTCATGAAGTGATGACAGTCCCAATGCCCCAGTCCAGTCCACACATCATCCATTCATGAGGTGATGACAGACCTATTCAATGCAGCATCCATTCATTTATGTCACAAGGTACTTAAAATCTCAAATGAGGCTGAATATTAATAAGCAAAGAAGCAAGCCAAATGGAAGTCTTAATGAATATATAAGCAATCCAACACCGAATTAAAATTTCAGGACTGGGTTTCTAACTTGGTAAATGGATCTTTTATTTTCATTTCTGATATTTATATCAGTAAATTAGTATTTTTCAATGAAATAAGTTTGTTGGAAATTCAAGGTCTTTTGGGACACTAATGAGTGTTTTTATAAACTTTTCCAGTACTTTCTGAAGCTGATCTCAAATTCTAACACTTTTCAAGGTAACCACCAAAATTCAAGCACTTGTCAAGACTGTGTGAACCCTGAGAAAAGAAAACCTGTATTACCAAAGCCTTATACTATGTATATCTCAACCACAATGATCAAGTCATAGTACATACTGTGAGAATTGGCCCCTTTGCTATGGCCAACGTGTGACATACATTTGGGCCAAAAATTATTAATGTGTCTTTGCTCAAACTGACACTATATTTGGATGGGTAGAGCTCAATGGAAAATTACATATAGATGGGTGCTGCTCACTGGGAAATGGGAGTGGGTGTTGCCTGTAGCTCTAGCACTGCTTGTTTCTTTGACCTTATACGGTATTATTCTTGTAGCCTTTGTCAATGATACTACAGTAAGAAACCATTCCATGCAATTAATTAGTCAAAGTAATTTTGACACTGAAAGTCCTACACTGATAATACCAATAAAAAACTGAATAAAGGTGACAGCTAATCATTCTGGAATTCTTATGCAAACAGACAGAAGACAGAATGTGTGGATCATGCATTAGCTGTTGATAAAAGATAGAACAATTTTATTTACATACATTTGTAAATTATTATCACCTGAAGACATTGGGGAGACTTTCATTTGAAGCAAGGACACAATTAAATGAAGTAAAGTGGAACACACAAAATGATGATTTCTACAAGATCAAAATGGCAATACCATCTTGATAATATTAATGCATGGAGATAATTTCAACATTATCACCCCCCCGCCATTTTTAACTGAAATATAAAATATTCATAGTCTCTTTCCTTGCAAAAAAATGATTTCTTTCCTATTTTCACTAAAAATGTACCATAAATGTGTGAAAAAGTAGCTTATGAAATGGTAATAAAGATGGATGAAGACAGTCATACAAAAATATATTCTGGCTTTATTTGTAAACAGTGAAGCTACAGTAAATATAAAGAATCTTACAAGCCTTACCTGGTGTTATCGGCTTCTTTTGTCCCTTTCTCTGTGAAAGAAATACTGCAAAGCGAGGAATACCACTCGAGGCAACTGAAGATCCAGCATTATCTGACACTAGATAAAAAAAGACAAGTTATAAATTTGTGAGGAACAGTCTGTCGAGAATGACTGGTGCCTATGTAACACACTGTACAATAGACATAATTCAGAACCAACACTTTAAGACACTAGTTTGTATAAACATTTTCAAGTTCTATAGTTTCTTTAGATATTAAGGTAAATAAACTAAGAGTTGTCAGAAAGAAAACTCATCGATACAGCAGAGTTTGTCTGACACTAAAATAACCAACATACATAAAAAGTAATCAGTCGAAGAAAAGTTAAGTAAAAGTGACCTACTTTCCTGTCCTGAGGGGTACAATAAAGCACAAACATCATGACCAAGCTCCATGTATATACCATGCCTATTGCTGGAGATCTGCCAGAAGGTTGAAAACCATTACACTTGGATTCATGTGACAAGAAAAATCACAAGATTAAGAAATGTAGGTCACCATGACCAATTTGGGGTGGTTAAGAATGATACAAGAATAACCTGACCAAGTTCCATGAACATAGTATATCAACAGCTTGAAATCTGCAAAGACAATGTATAAATAAGAAAACCAGAAGTAGGTCATGCCAACCTATATTCTCCTGGGGTTGTTGAGAATGATGCAGAGAATACACTGACTGCATCTAATGTGGATAGAGCTAGAGATATAATTGGAGGACAAAACTTACACAACATTAACGTGCAAACAACAAAGTCATTAGTGTAAGGAATGTACTGGTATATAAAGTGTGACCAACCTTTACCTAGGATGGTTGAAATATGATGCAAAGAATGTCAGTTACCTTCTTTCCACATGGGTGCTTCAGAAAATACATGAACGAATACCCTAAATCAGTGCCACAAGATCAAATGCATAAAGGTATAAGTACAACAAAACTTGTACACTGAACACTGCCATCACCATTAGTACAGGGGTGTAGCATAAACTCATGTACTTTGTACAGGTGAGCTAAAAAAGATCACATTGTACTCTGGTTGCATGTGATGAGACAATTAGGCAAAAAGAACTCAGACCCTTATGCCTTGAATTTTAGAAAAAAGACCTTTCAGCTTTGTCATGCTGATCAGTTCTGATAGATAATATTTGTTTCATTCAACATTTTTTGGCAAATTGGGGTTGTTCAAATCATTTGCAACTTTGAGGTCAAGAATCATACCATGCTTATATGTTGATACTTCCCATTCTGACTAATATGGCTATTTACAAAACAAGGCTTGAACAAAATATTATGAATGATCAAATGGTTACGTCATACATAACTGTTATAAACATCTCTGTCAATCCTAGAGTCAATCCAACTGCAGAAATGGCTAAGGTGGTATTAATAGATTGGTTGTTTTTTTGCAATGAAATTTCAGGTGAACAAAATGCATATTTTATGTAAATTATTTTACTGATCTACATTCAAGGCATAGTTTAGTCTTGCAGAAAATAGCCAAGGTAGATTCCAATGATCCTGCAACAATTAATGGCAATGAAACCAGGTCTAAGATTCAGGGTTCCTTCACATTTTGAAACAAAAATCTCCAGGTCTTGTCCAGGATGAAATTCATTTTTTCAAGCTTTACTGATGACCATTATTGAATTGAATTAAAAAACAATCTGGTTTAGAAAATGTGCATTTTTTTAAATCAAAAGCTGTTTCTTTTTTTGTGACTCTCCCCACATCTGAATTAGACATTTGACCATGTATTTAACCACAGGATGTATCACTAGAAACAAGTATATGCATTCAAATTTATCTAAATTTGCAGGTAATTCATTTTAATGTACAGAATAAAAAATGTTAACTTTACTCTGCTTAACTGCATATGTTCATGGATAGGAATAAAAAAATAAATACCCCCCCCAATTTTTCTAGTAAAATCAGAGGTCTCGGAAACGCTTAATCATGCATATTTGGATGCACATTTTGTATCTGGGACACAAAAAATCACTTATGCAAGAGTCCTCCATATGCACGCAATAGCTGGATGGCAAATTCAAAGGCTTGCCAGTCCTGCTTCAACCACCTTCTGAGTGGGAAAATGTGTTGATCAATTGATCATTTTAGCTGTGCTGATATTTACAATGACAGAAGTCAGTGGCTGAAAGGCCCCCAGATGTATATGTTGTCATTATAAGAGTACATCAAAAGAACATGATCCAATAGCTGGGTGGCAAGTTCAAAGACTTAGAGAGGTAGGAAAATGTGCTAATATTTAAATGACTGAATTCAGAGGCAGGAAGACCCAGAGATGTACATGTGGTCATTATAAAAGTACATCAAGTGAACAACTTTCATTATTGTGTTCATTTCCTTGTGTAGCCGAATAAGTAGTGCATATGGCCTCCATATCAAGACATGTCAAAACTTAGAAAAAATGCCGTTTGCAAATTTGGATAAGTATTTTGGGTTTAAAGGGCAAATTGACGAAGACTATAAGGAGATTCAGAAGAGTGCTAAAGTTGCTAGAACTGGTAGTTCAGATGGAACAGTAGCCAAGTGTAAGAAAGTGTGTGATGCCTGGCTTAGTGTTTGGAATAAGGCCTTTCCTTGAATTAACAAAATGCAGTCTCACTCTAAGGGACAAACAAGAGCTATATGTCACTGGTGTAAACAATCTGGAAAATTAAACTCAATGACAACCACTTGTTCTTCTCATCTGGACATTTAGCCACTTCAGGTATGCCCAATATGCTTATGGGAGGGGACTGCAACTTTTGCTGGTGGAACTCCTATTTTTTTTTTTTTACCAAAATAGGAGTCCTGGACTCCTAGTTGTAAAATCCTAGTGAAACCTCTGGATAGATAGTTATAGGATAACAGGTATTTTGATATATTGCCTACTTTTGCTTTGAACTTTTTTGTCCAGAACAGACATTAAACTCTTTTTCATCTCTGAATCATCCATTTCTGGCTTCATGGCATCTAGCATGTGTTGGACCCCTGGACTTGCAGATTTGGGTGTTGATAGTTGACTTGACCTATTCTGCTCCGAACTATCCAATGATGGTGTCAAACCAGATAATTCTGGTGTGGATGCTTTCTCAAAAGTGTTTCGCCTTTTCAGTCCTGATGGAAAACTGGGTGAACTGCCAAGCTGTGTGACACTTGAAATATTTTCTGAGGTGTTGCTTTTATCAGACTTGGAGTCTATCTGAGGTGTTGCATTTTGAAGATCTGGTGTAGGTGCCTTCTCAAATGTTTCTCTCCTTTTCTTACATGGTGGGGAGTCCTCATCAGATGTGGTCTTCAGAAGCTGAGGGGTTGGGGCTTTCTCAAATGTACTCCTTCTGTTTGGTGCATCTGACATAGGGGTCTTAGTTTCTCCACTCTTTATGGTTCCAGTTCTTGGAGTGGATTGAGTTGACCCAGATGTCTTGTTGGTCCCACTCTTAATAGTGGAACATTTTTTCAGAGAGTTAGGGGTACCACCACAACGAAGAAGACCTTTGCTAGTAAGACTCATTGGGGTAAAGGCCTTCCTGGCAACAACTGGCTTTGTGTCAGAATTTACCTCAGGAGTAGCGGTGGTATTTGTTACAGATGATGTGTTTTCCATACCAACATCAGTAGCCTTTTCTCTGTTTGATTTAATACTTGTTGCTTTGTCAAAAGTACTTCTCCTTTTCTTTGGCTGTGGCTCCTCCTCAGTACTATTACCCTGAAAATGAAAATAAAACATTTTGATCCAAGTTCCAAATTCTACTTAATTCTCCATTTATCAATTCAATCTTAAAATTTGTCAAGCCTGCCTCAGTGGAAGCTAGAGATATCATTTTGGTATGTTTTTCCATTTGTCTACAACACTGATTAACCGCAAGTAAAAGTTGTTTACTTGTTTGTTATTTCAATACCATTCTATTCCACCTTCTTTGGATTTGGAATAAAAGCTCAGGGGTGGACTCAACATGCAGGTCACATCCAGCTACTTACAGAGGCTGTTTAGCCACTAGCCCATGGTGCCAGTTAAATTGTCCAAAGATGTTTATTAAATAAATGTTATTAAGTCATGAAGTTTCATCTGACAATATTTCCTGATGCCAAGTACCAGTATGTTCCAATGTTTTGTCAAAGATATGAAAGGGAGGGCCAGTTGATTTTATGGATGGCCAGTTGATTCTGATGTGAGCTGGACATGCTAGCGAATGAGAAAATCTGTTAAGCTGATCCAGTACTAGTTTCCCTTATCTTGTACCCCCTCCCCAGTGATGGTGATTGGCTTCCTTGCTGATTACCATATACCAAAATCCTTCGATGGATAAGATACAAGAACAAATGAAGTTCCATTTTTGTAATAATGGTTGTTTATTGGAAATAACCGTCCCTAAAACTTACCTAAAGTAACTTAAGTAAACATTACTATTACTAAACCTCAAGTGATGCATTGCTGAATTGGCTATGTTTTCGGACAGTCAAATAGTTCACAAAAAGCCATAAATGTAATTTATTGCGATGGATTTGGTCAACCTAATCCTACTACTGTCTTGTCACTGATATGAAAGTGAGGTGAACTTGGGAATATAAGCCCTGCTACCTCCCGAATCCAGTCCTCCCAAACACAAAAATTTGTCTTTTCACCTTATAATTTATAGACAAAGGGCAATATGTCTTGCCAATAACCTCCCCATGACATCTACAGGTGGTGCTAGTTTAATCTGAGCACATTGCAGGGAAGATGGGAGGGTATTAAAGTAATGTCTCTGGATAAGCATTCTAGGTGAAACATAATTTACCAAAACATTAGCTTTCTCCTTCAGATACCTTCCCTGATCACATCACTTTTTCCCTTTACCCTCAATTGTGCTTCAGAGACCCCCAAATTTTTTAATCTGAACCCAGTTTTAATACCAAAATTTGTGTTTTTTTACCCAGTCTGACCCTCAAGTCTGACACAAAGGGGATTTTTGATTCTCAGTCTTCACCCCTGCACAGTTATGTTCGAATATGTAAAAGGCATGTTGAGCATCCAACCTATGCCGCAAGTAAACTGAGGGAGGAATATTGGCTTCCCCATATGAAGGTTAACCCATTCTCATAACTGCAAGGAGGAGACTGGAGGCGATGTGGTTTACATCTGGAAAGAAATAGAGATCTCTACCACATAAAATTTCCGGGCGAATCCAGAGAAAGTTTCACAGGGTGCTTGTCTGGATGTTATGCTGAGGTCATTTGGGTCTAGTAGCCACATGTGCGACTGAATCAGCCTGATCCAGAGTTTGTTGCTGTGGAACCAAGTCTCATAGATAAAACCCTTGAAAGTTGACTGTACATGCCAACTGATGGCCTTGACAATATCTTTCGTAGAGATATGATGGTCAAGGCAAGGCTCAGAGATTACTCTTGTCTCATGAGCAGAGATCTTCATGAGGTGACTGTTCTAGTGATATGTCCGAGTATGCCATGCATATTACCCACCTCAACTATGATGAGAGGGCTTGAGGGGTCATGTCCTCTTTCCCAGGTAAAAATGGGAAAAAGTATCTTTGAGCTCCACAAACTGGCTCAGACTGTTTTAGATATATTCTGAGCAAACATTCCAGGTCCTGTTTGAAAGTTTGAAGGTTGTGTATGTGTATGTCTATATATATATATGTACACACACATGCACACAACCAAGAAACTTTCAAACAGGACCTGGAATGTATATATAGAATAGAGGGTGGGCGTATGATTATCTGAATGCCATTTCATGCAACCAATTCCTGTCAACATAAGGACCACTAAGCCATCTGATCAAAACTGAAGATAGGCATGTAATTCATGGACTCTGCAAGCCAAACCGAGCACTATCATGAAATAGGTTTTGTATGAAAGGAACTTCAGCAAGGTCCTCTGTAAAGGCTCGAATTTGTTTGAATTCAGCTAAGTCAAAACCAAGTAAACATTAGGAAAACAATGTGAGTGATTTGTGTCTACGCAAGTCAAAGTTGGACAACATGTCACTGAGGTCTTTGTTATGACCAAGATCCTCCCTACCATAATGATGGGACATGCCCTCAATAGTAATCAGAGCCAACCTTTTCTCCTCGAACAGGAAATGAAAAAATGTCTCTATTTTCGGGGATAGAGACCTTAAAAGGACGATGTTTTGTCTTTGTGCTAGTCCCTGAAAATGTGCCATATCCCTTTGTAAGCTTTTAAAGTGGAGGCCTTTTAGTTCGTGCATTTCTTTCCAACAATGAAAGATTGAATTGCTTCTGCTGCAAGGCTCACTGGAAAAGAGCTAAAAGTGAAGGAAAAGATGGTCTGGGTTAGGATGTAACATGTGGGTTGAGTGATTTGTTACTGTTTGAGCAAGTATATCACTACCGTGGAGTTGTCTGAGATGATGAGCTCCATCTCATCTGAAGATAGCTTTCATCTCCAAGAGACTGATGTGGAGACTTGCATCCTCTGGACCCCATTGGTTGTTGACAGTGTCAAAGTCCAGTAACAGATGGGTGGTTCAACCACATGTGCTTGCATCTGTACACATGGTCACATCTGGGTGTGGATGTTTGAGAGGCATTCCTGTTGTGAGCCAACCTTGAATGCATCGCTGTTCCAGGGATGATACTATCTCACTTGTTACACTGATCCTGTAATCAAGTGGCATAGAACAATCCAAGGAGTTGCAGAACCTCTCTGGCCATGATCCATTTTGGGTCGAGACTGGATTCTGCAAGGATGACAATTTAGACCACCTGAAGGTGGGGAAGACATACCAGATTGAGGTGGGTAAGAAAATAACTACCCAAATGGGTGAACTGACAGGATGGACAAATTGATAGAAAACAAGATGATTATGACACAGTGGAGTAGTGTCATAAAGGTCCATGGACTTATGTTTGAACTAGGAGACAGCATGAGACATACTTTCTTTGGTACGTAAACTGCAGGAATTTTCATATGGAAGGGACCTGAAAATATGTGTCTGTCAGGCCAAGACAGATGGTAAATTCGTCTGGACAAATGGCGAGTTGATATCTCCATCTTGAACGCTGTTGGCCATCTTAACCAGAAAAGGCTTGGTGGGAAAGTCCTGGTAAATGTGGATTTTCGGAACATCTTCAACATCCTCTTCTCAGTGGGGGACACAAATTAGTGGCAAGAGAGCAGAGGTGTCGGGGTTGAGAAACTTTGTTTCCCATCCTCTTGATTTGACTGTTTCTGTAACTGATTTTCAGATTGCAGCCTTCATGCATAGGATTGGGATTGCAGTTGGCTTGAACACTGAACAATCCTGTAACTCTTTATCTCCGGTCATCAAAGGTGAATCAGAGATGAAAGGTGATGGTTGCTGTGCAGAGGGATGGAGGGGCAGTTCTTGGACTCCCTGCCCATCTATCTTGCAATTGAACAGCAAAGGCAATCCAAAGGGAGGTTCACATGGTTAGGGCAGGATGTGCATTGCTGGCCTTGACTGCAAGTTGGATAAAATCACAAGTCCAAACAACAAAGACATGATCTTCAAAGTAGTGTGCTGAATGTCTTCATCCACCGTAGAAGAAGGCTAAGTCAGATACATAGAAATGCAGTTCTTGTATTACGCCTGGAAGACATGTGAAGATGGCGTTAAAATGGGTCTAATATCAGACAGATTGCAAAGAATGCTGGAAGTTGACTCTCAGAAAAAAGAAGGCTTTAGAATTGCCTGGGCAACTGATCTTGGCAGATATTGACCATTTGTTTTCTTTCCTGACTGCAGGGAAAAATGGAAGGAAGGATGGACTTCCCTGTCATTAAAACTAACTGAGGCCCTGCCCTGTATGCCGATGTAGAAGGGGACTGGGTCAGCAAAACCCCATAACTTCCTCTATTGCTGCCTTTAGCTTATACTTAGTCTGCTATATGATGGGATCTGATCTTAAACTATTATCAGGCTTATTCCAACACTCAGTGTGCAGGCTTTCCTGGATAGGATCAAGATCGATCTCTGAATAGTACATTCCTGATGGCATAGACTTGGCATGGCTTTTGTCTCTAAAGACTGTCAAAGTACTGTCCAAGACGGTAAGCTGTGAGTAAATGGCTAACTGTATCAGCAGAATGTAGTCACATCAGTGCAGAAGGCTTGTCAAAATCAAAACATCCAGTATGGGTGTTGGGTGTATGTACTGCAGTGTACACAGTTGTACTGCTGGAGTAATGGCAATGTTAGGCAGACAGAGAGATCTATCTGGAGTAATGGCAATGTTAGGCAGACAGAGAGATCTATCTGGAGTAATGGCAATGTTAGGCAGACAGAGAGATCTATCTGGAGTAATGGCAATGTTAGGCAGACAGAGAGATCTATCTGGAGTAATGGCAATGTTAGGCAGACAGAGAGATCTATCAATTTGATACCCAGCAATGTGAACATTCCATACGTCTACTTGACGAGGCATAGGACAATATGTAATGGAAGCTGTATGGTCAATGTACAGTATGGATCAAAAGCCAGATGGCTTGACTGTAGCTGATTTGGCATCAAAACTTAAGTGTGACTAGACAGTATGGATCATGAGCCAGATGGTATGGTTGGCAGTCAAGACAACATCAAAACTGACATGCAGCTAGACAGTATGGATCAAGAACTGTATGGCTGGACAGAACTGTTGGCAGCTGAGATGTCATTAAAATCGAGGTGCGGTTAGATAGCATGACTCATTCAAGTCAATATAAACTCCATGCACCCAAACATACAGGTCTGAAGGCCATTCACTAGGACTAATGCCACCTTGGCTGCCTGGAATCGGGTGGAATCTACCCCAGTGTTGAAATTCTCACCTAAAACACGAAGATGGAAAAATGTAGAAATGATCATTCAAATTATTAAATTTTTTGTTCAGTTATTCCTAATTTGAAGCAGCTTTTCATCCAATTCTTTTTTAAGCTGCTTTACTTCTGCCTTCTCTAGCAGACCTCCACATGCTGTTGCTTTTGAGACTATTTATGAAACAAGGAAACCATGTAGAGTCCAAACAAGTTTCTTCTTTCAATACAAATGATGTCATTAAATGACTGGAAGACTGTTTTGGGGTTATTAAGTTTATAAACATTGTTATGTCAATAGGATTTTGATAATCCAAGTTGATTTTCAGACACGGGACCAAAAAAAAAAAAAAAAAACTTATGTAAACATTCATTTCTTCTGATAGTGCCTTTGACTGTTGCTTGATGTTCAGCACCTTTTGTGTGAAATTTCATAGCACTGTCATCCATGGACATCGATCAAAGATAAACAAATGTTTCTGGTCAGCAGACTGTCCCTGTTTCTCATTGCTGGCTCAAGCACTTTTTGACCCCATGGCGTACCCCCCCCCCACCATAATAAACAAACAAAAACAATAAAAACCACAATAAATATTTATGTTTTAAAAAAAACTGACCTGCCTGCCTTAATTTTAAAACCAGTGAAATAGGAAACAGACACTTTTTCTTAGCCTTAAATAAAGATGTCAACAGGTACCTGGAAGCTAGCCTGTTGATCAAAGACACCAAGAGCAAGCGAGACACAGAGTAATTATTACAGTTTGAAGCTCATATTGCTGGACTATTGGCCATTGTGCATTTATTCATTGTTAAACTTCCTTCTAATTTCCTTATTTTCTAATTAGAGTACCTGTACATGCAAAAGCTCCCAAATAATAGATGGGTTTCTTGAATGTGAAACCATGTGTGACAGATTCATTCTATTCTGATAAACACATATGTAGCTAACCAGTCTAAAATGAAAGAACTGTGAGAGAAACAGGCTTTATCAGTTACTCATGGATTTTATATGACTGAAATATGTTAGGAGAGGGATTTTTTTAAACCTAAAAACATGTTGCATCCAGAAAAGGACAAATCAATAGTACTTTACAGATTATGCTTTTTTGTCCCTTATATTATATCTCTTGGGGGTTGGCATCTATGAACCTACAACAAAGTAGTTCAGATTCACATTTAATACAATTTCCCTTTGATTGGGTACCTGGTTAACCGATTGTTAGGATCAATGGGTACCCTGTAGGAGTTTCCTAAAATATTTATAACTCTAACCTTAAGACATAATTTGCAACGAGCTTAATAATTGTCTGCATCTATCTGAAGTCATCCTTTATAATCTTGCTTTTTAAGTCATGATGCTTGAAATTATGCCTTGCTTGCCATCTTTGTATCCTGGCATGTTTATGGTAAAAAAACCCTGCATCCATGCAAAGTCAATGGTTACCAAAAATCACAAAAGTCTCATTTGTGATTATATCTTTTCTGCATCAGTTTTCATATAACTTACATAGGTTGAAAAGGTCATCAAAATGTGGTATTACCCTTGATTAACAGAGTCATTCTGGATGTGGCTTGGGAAACTCCTACTATTTATAATTAGTTAAAAGTTTAGATTTACATTGCTAAATAGCATGAAATACATCTGTTACCACCACATGGTCTTAAACTAAGCAACAGAATGAACAAAAAACCAAAAGGTTTTGTGTGATTCAACAAATCATTTATTTCCCTAGAATATTCAGCAAATAATTTATTTCCCTAGAATATAAGTGAAAATTTAAAAAGATCTTACAGTATTGTGAATTAAATCCAAAAGTCCTATCACAAGTCCAAATGTGTATATTCCACATGAATTCAAGCTGTGTTCCAATTTAATGTGCTGATGTGCTAATAGCCTGGATAGTTGATGTGCTAACAGTCTTGATGAATCACAATACAGTGTGATCCCAAAATAATGTTTTAGTCCGAAAAAGTATCAATGAGCACTTTGTAATTACAATGAATAATTTCAATAAATAAATCCTCTTGAATAAAAACTAAACACAATTAAAAGACAGATTTCACTTCAGATGTCAAGATAGGAATAAAGAATTTTTGTTTATTTCTCCACTATTTAAAAATCTAATTACAATATAAGGACCAGGATAAGGGTCAAAAGTACATTACTAGAACATTTTAATTGTCAACAAGATCAGGTTTATTACTAAAATGTTAGTAAAGAACATGTAAAACATCAGGCACAGCAGGTTTTTTCCCCAGGGGAATATCAATGTCCTGAGCTCAGATCCAAGTAAACATGTTTACCTCCTAGTAATAATGATCTTAAAATATAATCTAAAATCATAGACAAGAATTAGCTATGTGATATGTTATTTACAACAAAAAAAAAAAGACAGCCTGGAAGGCCAAACTCCTACCCTCAATTAATGACAAAAGCCAACACACAAGACAAATTAAATATACAAAATACATCATTAAAACCAGATGCTAGTAAAGACCTTTTCTTAGGTTTGACTGTCTTATATTTACCCTGTGACAAATCAACAATGCATAATGTGTAGATGGGGCAAAGGTAAAAATGTAGTTATGTGTAGATGAAACGGGGCAAAGGCAAAAATGTAGTTAGGGCTGTTCCAGTAAAACATATACGGGGGGCCTTTCAAATTCAACCAACCCACATCAAAAGCTATTTTAAAAAAAATTATGATCCACCATCAGATATGTTTTAGTTGAAAACCACTGCCCCCTACAGAAGCATATTTTTTTTTACATAATTTCTAGCTATGGGTTAGTGGGCAGCAGAAGCGATTTTAATATTGGGTTGGGGACAGAAGTGATATAAATGACAGCTGACTGGAGATAAAAACTACTGAATTTTTATAGATCATATAATCTACTGCATATTTTTATTTATATTCATTCATTATAATCAATCTTTTGTCCTTTTGTTTGTCTGTCAGCCATGTATGTTTCTGATACTGTGAAATCACAAATTTTCTTGGTGGCTTATTATTTGTAGATGTCATTGATCAGATCCTTAATACCTACTAATTTAATGTCCATGGATATAGATTTTATAATAGCGATTTCTATTCTAATACAGAATTCATGAATTTGTATCCTTACTAAACTGTGTGTTTACTAAAGTGATCACTATGTTTTGCTATTTTTTGTTCTCAGGCATGCTGTTTTTGATTTGAATAATAGTTAAATCTTGTATTGCTTTAAATGTGTGGTCTGACGCTACGATTCCTTGCTATCACTGTTTTCAATAAATGTTTTGATAAACTTATAATACATGATTTGTCAGAAAAAACATTAATGCCTGTGGAAGGGATGTCGCATATTTGCTGCATACTTTTACATTGTTTCATTTCTTGTAAGAACACATATTTCAGTTACCAATGTCTTTATTTTTATGCCTTGTTGCAAGACTAATATAAGTTAAAAAAAAAAAGAAATATAGCAAGTTAAACATTTTTATATCGTAATTAGATTTTTAAAATGGATGAAAGTCAAGGAATCATTTTTCCCCAGAGTACTCGTAAAATTAATGTCATTGCAGTTAAATGTATTGTCAACAGCATCATCATCATCACTGATGGCCTAGCAGTAACGTTCTGCACTTTCAATCCAGTTGTCACAGGTTCTATCTCCCACTTCTAGCTTTTCGTATGAGACTTATACCTATGGTCTGAGGGGCTTTCATGGCAGAGTGGTATAAGATGCTTGTCTTGTGATACAGATCTGAGGGGCTTCCATGGCAGAATGGTACAAGATGCCTGTCATGTGATTAGCGGCCTCCAATTTGAACATGAGAATGTTGCCAGTTACTTGTGGAAGGTCAGAGGTTCTACATAAGTGGTGTTTGGTGTCTCAAAAGTACTTGGATTTTCTTCAGCAGTAAAACGGGCTGCCATATACAGATTCTCTTCATCTGAAAATGGTGCAAAGGCCATAATGATCTACCGAAACCTGAGGTCTCATGTCTAAATGACTTTGGCTGTTAGAGATAAACATCAAAACAACAGAGGCTCCATGTGCCCAAGTGTACTAACATGCTTGCTTTTACAGATCACTTGCACATCTCACAGAGTGACTTTTTGTCACAGATCAACCAGTTTGGGTTGGTGTTCTTTCGGGTTCTTCCTCCACCTAATATATTGGCTGCTGTGTTGAAACATGGCATTAAACCCCCCGCCAAACAAACCAAACCAAACTAAATCAAGCAACTAATCAACAGTCGCAACAGCAGCAAAGGTACTAGTCCATCATTTTGGCCACAGCTGTATGAGTTTATCAATTTTGACTCTAGTAATTTTTGTAGACCTTTGAATATTGTCAATTATGCATTTCTGACAGTTACCTAAACGTCATCATCAGTTGGTACCAATGGATTTTTCATGGTGAGCATATGAGATGGAGAAGTCTTGAGCAATCCTGCATCACACACTGCTGAAAAGTTCACATTTTAGCTCACTTCAAGTTTCTCTAACAATGTAAATTGTTCCAACCAGAGCTGTTATTACATATTCAAGCTATATTCACTGATATCTAGAGATGTGCATGTGTAATAAATATTTTTGGCAGACGAAGTATGAGATGCATCCATGTTTCTTAATGATGCATTTGAACTGAGCAACAACCAGAATCAACAAATCAAGAAATGAAATTATTCACATCTCTGAGGCAGAAGCACAGTGTATAATCATAATCTGCCAAAAGATTTTTCAATCTTCAAATTTGCCAAAAAAATTTCCAACCATACTGATGCAGTGGACATAATCACTAGAATGGACAGGAACAGACCAGTCAGACATAACCAGAAGGTTAAAATCGATTTGATACATCTTTTAAGTAGCTAAATTCACGTTGGTTTAGTTAACTGTGCACCCATTATTGCCTTCCCTTTGATGTAATTTCTTACTGAACCTGAGTAAATAATGTTGCACACATCAAAAGAGGCACACTGCTACTCATTATTTGTTGTTATTAAACTTCTTCATTCCAGCCTGTTCTTATGATCTTGTCCCCCTACATGCTATTTGTCTTGTTTATGATATTTATCAAAATTTGTCACTTACTTTTCCTGCTACTATGCTAATTGTTTGTGAATATGTTGTTGTTGTTGTTGTTGTAGGGTTTAACGCCATTTTTCAGCACACGATAGGCTATACATGGCGGCCAGTATTAATGGTGGAGGAAGAACCCGGGAAAACCCCAGAAAGAACCACCGACCCACGAGAAGCTACTGGCAAGCTTTCTCACATATCCACATTGGCCGAATCCGAGACTCGAACCCACGCAACGTAGACAGAGGTGAGATGGCAGTGATCCGTCACGGATAGTGCTTTAGACCACTCGGGGCCCCCTGTGAATATGTATATCAGTGTGAAATGCAATGGGGAGACTAAATCCAAGATAGAAAACCTCTACATTTTTGGATGTATTCTGCTTGGATTCCATGTTTCTGCACAAAACTCAAGAGTTCAGGACTCGTTGTACTAATTCAGTTCCCATTGTAAACCTGTGCAAACACCATGATATTAAAATTCAATAACTTAAAATTTCCAAGTGCTCATGATCAAATTTTTATCAGTATTATTGTATTGACACATCAATGATGACAGCTTTTGTGAAAGAAAACCATAACAGCTGCACCATTTTCTGGATCTAAACAAGTTTAAAATTTGTGCTTTCAGTACTACGCCAAGGAGTCTGGTGCTGATTTTAGCAACAAGTCTTCCAAACTCAAGTCTGTAAAGGGATGGAAATTATGTTAATAAAACAATGTCCCAGACTTTTTTCAGTTACAAGTAGGACAAGCTCTCAAAAAATTCTTTTTACTAAAATCTTACTTTCATTATCAACCAATCTGGGACAGTCAAACCCATATATACTCTACTTTGTCTTCACTGATTTACTGTATGGTTTTCAACAACTCTCAATGGTTGTATGCCATTTTCGACCATGCTAACTGGACACACTGTAAGATAATGTTCAAGTAACAGAAATACCATCGAATAACCAGAGACCAATAAAATTAAATAGAATGATCAAGTATCTCCCCTGCAGGAATGCTGCCAGAATTTCAGGATTTAATCTAAGTTTTGTGTGTGTGATCTCCGATGAGGAGGTGGTGGCGAGAGGAAAAGCCATTGTTCGATATATCCATAACACTTAAATATCTGTCACTCTTTCTTACTGTTCCACTCTGTTATGGCTCTACTGATATCAAAATACTCAAAAAGATGTCATCTCAAGTTGTATAGCGATTATTACTGTGATGTCATTGAGCATGGTCACATGGTTGTGGTGGGGTCTTGGTCGGGATGGCAGAAAGACCATAGGCTTACTCCGTATTTGACAGTTAATTATGATGTTGTCAAAAGAATTAAAACTTTTCTAACAATTCAGTTGGACTTGGTTTATATACTTGATTCATAGTCAATGAACAGGTTCTAAAACTGATGTGTTTATTTTGGAACCATGTTCCTCCATCACATTAAAGATTTGAATATACCACAGGTGAAATTAGTACAGTTGCATCCTAAATTACTATCATGTTGACTTCAAATGTTATTTAATGTGAGACTTTAATGTCAGAACTCATAGCTTCAGTGATTTTTGGGTTCAAAAATGAATTTCTTCTCAAACAACTAAATTTGGTGCAGATTACATTGTTTTTTTTTGATACACTGAGAATTCTTGAAATGTAAAAATTGCACAAGAAACGAACATCAGATCAGGAAATTAATACCACTGGGAAAATACTGATAGGAATATGAAGAAATAATGATATTATTTAAATGGAATATGTGGTGACAATATGAGTACTGGTTCTACGACTTTGCGAAATACTTCTTGTACAACTAATCTGTTGTTTCTAACAACACTCTGTAATATTGCAATAATTTCTGCACACATGAAGTTGACCCACTTAGTCCCTTGTTAATTAATAGTTTTAGAGTTTACAACACAACTAAGTACATTTTACATGTTGACATGATACATGATCACAAATATTGAGATTGCAAGAAAACAGAAGTTACAATTTTATTAAAAAGTATTGGTGCCAGTAAAACTAAAGGAGAAGGTAAAAAAGAACCAGGACAAAACTGATTAGGAGTGTAGTAAAGAATCTATATATCAGAATGGCATCTTTTTTCATCAATATCATCATTAGTTAATGACACTGCTTCAAAATGTTGTGTACTAGATACAGTGGTCCCCCCTTGTACGGCCCCCCCCCGACCAGTGGCCACTCGATCCTCAAGGCCAGAATCCGTCAGCACCGACTAGTTTGTGTTCAAAAGTACCCCTCACAAAAGGTCACCCTGCTAATGCGACCAGCAGCCAGAATATTAGTGCAAAAAATATAAAATTTACCCCTCACATTTTATTTTGTAATATGTATCCAGTACCAGTATTTTATTCATAACGTGTGTTACATAATCCAATTTGTTTAACTAGTATTTTATTCATAACGTGTGTTACGTAATCCAATTTGTTTTCCAATGTCAGGTTTTCATTACTGAAAGAAGTGCTGACTAAAGTACATGTACCACTAAGGTTAATATTATATCATTTACACCTCACAAGAAGCCACATTTATTCCATAAAGCCGAGAAAGACTCAAATTTTAATCCATACAAAAAGGTAAGTACATGTAATCCAATTAGCTTTACTGCTGTATTATCATGAGATGTCCAGTTTAGTCACTCTGATAATTGTTAAGATTACAATTATTGAACAGTAGTAACAGCTGAGAAGTGGCGGTATTGGTGTACAATACACAAGTCGGTGGGAAAATGGTTTGATAGCCTTTATGGCTTCCCTCAGTAAGAAGTTGAGCTTGTTCACTTTCATAATTAGTGGCTATTACTACTGACAATAATTGTCAAGATTACAAATCCTAATGGCCGCGAGGTGCTATTGTTCAGGTCAAATCTGTGTACATATTGAAGCCGTTTTGGCTTCTCTCACTTAGTGTAAAGAAATGTAAAAACAATAGCGTATCAGACTGCGACTAATGAATCGCGTGACAAGATTGCTGCCTTTAAAAACACATAGCATTTTGTTTAAATGCAGAAAAATTGTTTTATCAGTCTTGTAGTTGGTAACATTGATGATTACAACTGGACGTAATTGTCAAGATCATAACAGGGTGAGCATAGGCTAAAAATAGATTTTGTGCAGACACACACACTGAGAAATTAACCTTGAACAGAACAGGGTACCAAACAAAGACCGAAAAATCACGTGACAACATTTATCGCTTCCTTTACGAAGAAGGCATTTCACCTGCTCCACAAATGTTTCATCTGCATAATTAAATCGCATACAGTTAGCAACATCTGAATAAATCGTTACCAAGCATTAACATGTCATCATGTAAATGGAGACAATTAGTTTAGAAAAAAGTCAGTTATTCTACTCGACGACATCGGGTGAGGTGGGGAGGGGGGACTTGCCGAACAATTTTAGGTAGAAAAGACTCGAATAAAACAATTTTATGTTGAATAGACTCGAATAAACAACATCATAACAGATAAGGAGGTTATTCAGCAGCAGTGGGAAAATGGAGCAAATGGAAAGAGAATTATGTATGTACCAAGATTTAAATGACGTTTTTGAATGGTTTTGCAACGTGCATGACAACAACACCCACTTGCATATCACACTTATGCCAAGAATAAGAACTATTAATGCATATTCAGTTGAAATAAGTCTATTATTATAACAAGAAGAACCTTTTAATAGTAAATGTTATTTTTAAATGAAGATATTAAATGCTTTGAAGAATGTAGCTTTCTTACTAGGTACATTACATATACTTCTCACAAAAACTTTAGTCCCCCTCTGGAAAGGCCACCCATCTTATAAGGCCACTTTCCCAGTGCAGAAGGGGTGGCCATATAAGATGGGGACCACTGTAATAGTAATCCAATCTGTAATACAAATACCAAATGATGGCTTGGAACTAACTGCCTAAAGGTCTGCAGAAAATATCACCATGCTCAAAATATACATAGAAATAACCAAACATAAACAGGACAAATTTTATCCATCTTGCTTTGAGTTTACACAGATCAGTTAGTCCCTTATGTTTAATGTGATTTAATTTGTGCAAATAGAGAGCATGTACTTCATTTGGTAATACATCTGCATGATATGAAAGTTAGTTTTGCCATTCTTTTGTTGCCATAGTGGTTCTGCCAACTAGAGATCTACACACTTAGTTATGTTGTATGGGGATTCGCTGATTAATCCTATGAGCATTAATCTGTTGATTGTTTCTGAATTTATTATGATCCTCCTCCTCTGTTTGTGAACATTATACTGTGCTGAGAACTCCCTTTCACTGTCTGCTGTCTGAAAAGGTAAATGCATATCTAGCTTGAACAAGTTACTGTTCTTTATGGTTATGCAATTCTCAAGATCTCACAGGTATTCTCTTGGATATCTCTGTTCCAAAAAGAAACGTTTTCACAAACATGAACTCTGCCAAAGTTTCACTTCCTTGAATCAGTGCTTTGCTGCCTCTTATGCCAGATTTTTTCTCTTCCATAATGCTGCATTAGGGTTTTAAGTCTAACTTTCCCATAGTCTGCTTGTTCAGAATTGGGTATCTTGAATATGCTCTTTTTACTTTGTTAAATCCTTGCTTATTCAGTTTATCTGAATGCTTAACTTAAATTAGCACAAAATCTCTCAGTGCTGAATGTCTGGAGAAAAGAAACTAAAATTGCACTGAACTTCTAAATTGCCTGTATTTAGGATTGGTAGTTTCTTAATAACGCTGCATAGTAGCCATCCTGTCCATCCAACACGTACATCGGACTCACACTCTACATCAATTTTGGGCTCAAAATAACACATTTTCCTAATGTCCAACAGACTGATATACATGAAATTTATTGTCATCATAGCTATCACCAGCCAGTATTTGCCGACTGAAAATGTTGTCTAAAGACAAACCCAGTTGTGACTCAGCCATTTTGTTTTCCTGTGTGGCACTTATTTGAACATGCATTTGTAAAACTTCCATGATGAAAGCAAGGTTAAAGCTACCATAAATGCTTGTTTCAGGGCCCAATGAACCAATCAAATTTAGTTTAACAGCCATTCATGATGAACTGAAGTATCCAGCTATTTTAACGTTTGCGCATCAAGCGCTGCAAGACCGCTACTGGCAGTGCAAATTACTTCGCAACATGCACCTTTAAAGTTAAAAGTTGAATAAAAATTGCATAATGCGCAAAGCACGTTTTATATCTGTGACATTGATGTAGTTTGTGGAACGTGTATCACTGCTTTAAAAGTATGCGAATTCGTACAAATTTGGTGCTCTTGCGTGTACTGGCATCATTTCTGACCCAATGACTGTTTTATTCACGTGAGGTAGACTGCTAGAAGAGTGTTAGATGTGATTTTCAATATATATTCTTTTTTTTCTGACAACCCCACCAGTGATTTCTCATTTTGTTAACACAACCCACAACAGAAGTGATTTTCCTAATCAACCTTCCACTGTCAGAATCAAAATAGTTTGAAACACAACCACCTACAGAAGTTTTTTGGAAGTGCCGTTGGGGGAGGGGGGGGAAGAAGGGATATATATGTTTTACTGGAACAGCCCTTATGTATAAATGTGGGTGGGCAGAGGAAATTGTAAAGGTGAAACAAAGCATACTTGGGGAGCAAAGGGTTAAACAGAATCATTTAGTTTTCAAAGACCATGTAAATGTTTAAAAAGGATTCAAAGATGACAACTTTAGTACTAACAAAATATATTGGCCATAACCAATCCAGCGATAATTTCAAGGGAATAAGTTTGTGCTTATAAGCCTAACTTTGAAAAAGCAAAAATGCAACAGATTTTACCAAAATTAATTTTTCACCATGAGCTAAAATATTTTTTTTCCACTACAACCCAAATCACAGTAATCAGTGTTTAATATAGGATCCTTGTTATTTATTCTGCCAAACAATTCATCAAATATAAAGTACCAGTATACTTTTTCTTGAAAAATCAGGTTTGTTGTTTGAAAAATGCAACATTGACAATCTTAAGACTTACTTATTCTATATTTTGCATCAAATCTTGAATATATTGTGAATTCACTTTATAACTGGTGGTTTTCTAATAAATTACATTTTAGTTAGTACTTAAATTTGTGGATTGGAGATATGATCCTGTTTGTATACACAAAGTGATCTTTGTTTATTGGGTCTTTAAATATGTGGTTTGCAGCTATGAGATCATGAAATTTATCACCCCAAGAAAAACAGTGAATTCACAGTTAAGTGGAAAAAGACCAGCCATCTTAGCTCTCAATACCTGTAAATCTCTGGCTGCATCCCCTGAACTCTTCTCTTGATCATAGTAACTTCTTAGAGCTTGAATAAGTCTTGCTTGCTGAAAAGAGATAAGTGAAATACCAGTACTTAATACATAATTCAAAGTCAAGTTGTTTAATATGGACATTTAAACTATATGCTAGTGCATGATGTAAAACATTCCATTATATTAGTAGGCAATAACTTAAATTTCACAAGAATTTCATTAAATGCTTTGTCTAGACTGTTTCAATTAATCACAATCACAAAATAGTCATTTTAGGAGTGACTAATTCCCCAATGCAACTATAGCTGCTAGATATATAATTACCACAATCTGACACCAACTGACCTTGACCTTTAACATTTTGATCTGGCATGAAAACTTTACGCTAGTATCATATGATGAGAAGAAACCTATTAATGAAATATGAGGTGATACATAAAAGGAAAACCAGAGCCGCCTGGTAGAAAGCTAAATAACAATTTTGAGACCTTCACCTCTGACCCGCAAATTAACAAGGAACTCTTACTGATGAAGATAGAAATCTTTTATAGAAAACCTAACAAAGTGGAAATTAAATATCACAAGGAAACTCCCGCAACAATGATCTTAACTTCTGACAAAAAGCTGCACCTATGCAAGGGCAATATACCCATGAATACATATAGTGTGAGGAGAAATAGATAACATCCCCCCCCCCAAGTTATTATGAACTTGATTACTTGACCACCACCTCAATAAATAGGGTTCTGCCTTTACCCCACCAGAGACCACCTAATAAATTTGACAAAAATTCGTCATAGGAAATGGGATCAGTCATTTAGAAAACTCAAAATTTTAGCCCTATAAGCACCTTGATTTTTGAAATGTTGAATTTAACCTTTCAATCCAAATAGTCAGTAAAATGCTGCCTCTGGCAAATATTGTCCACCTACTAAACAGGGTACCGGTAATCAGAAGGGTTCTCTGAAGCCAGTTGATGAAATTTGGCTTATAAATGCCTTGCATTTGTTTTAAAACATACAGAAGTTCAATTATCTTTAAATAAGCAACATATTGGACTTAGGAGTTTAGGTCCTTGAGAGCCCTGTCAGAGAGGACATCCTGCAATGAAAGACTAATCATGATTACATTGTTATATCAATACAATCCACTTTGTAGTGGAATATAGTCAAGTCAACATTCCAAGAGTCATTTTTCTGTTTAAAGAAACAATGAATAATGGCGTATGATATCATGGCAGAAATGATAATTAATCTGACAATTCTGGTTTAAAAAAATCCCCATTATTTTCAGAGGCCTTGGGACCAATGATCTGACCACTTATTCACATGCTGATTCCTTTAGTCATAGGTATAGTATTTGTTAAATCATTACAGAATAAGCTATACATATTTTTAACATACATCTGTACCTAAGGAATTGCTACTTTTAAAACTATCTCTTGTATTTCAATTCGTGTATTCAGCTTGAGTCTGCACTAAGGGTGAGGAGTTTTGTTAGAGATGATCAATATGGGAGATTACTCTTACTAGCAAAATACTAGTCAAGTTTTTCCATTTTTCTAGACACAACCTATGCATAAATACCCCCACTTTCTACCTTCTCTTGTATGAAAACTTAAGATTGGATGTCAAAAAATAAATTGGAGACACGACTCTAAATATAGCTTCAAGCCAATCTTGAATCTGAAGCTAAGGAATTAATTTCTCACATTAGCGAGATATTCTGAAAATGATAGACTTAGTTATGTGCAGAGAACATTGATAAATCATGCTTTTTAATAAGGTGTAGTATATGAAATTTAGATCAATTCATGAAAAATAAGGGACAAGCAGTTATTAGTGAACTCTTGCATGTATGGTGATGCAGCAACAAAACCAAAATTGTGTATTTCATTATGGCTGCACCCATGTAAACAATACTTTTGGTTTCTTTCCATTCTCTTCTGTCATAATTTAGTTGTCTCCTGCTCCGGCGGCCTAAGTGATTATCAGCCTCAGATGTGGGTTTGAACCCCAGCCATGTCATATCAAAGACAAAAAAGGTGGTACTAGCAGCTGCCTCGCTTGGCGGTCAGCATTAAGAGGTTAGTGTTAGGACTGGTCTGCCTGGTGTGAAGATAATGTGACTGGATGGGACATTATGCTACATGTCTGTGGCATGATGCCTCACCGCTACACACCACTATAAACTGCCACATTGCAGACAACATAGCAATATTACTGAAATTTTTAAAGATATGTTAAAATTCAAAATCACACACACCATATTTTGCTCAACCGCTCCGGTGGCTTATAATTTCATTTTGATATCTGAATTGGCTGATTGATACATATCATGCTCACATTACTGAGGTGGGCAAGATATTCAGGCAGAGTACATCAGTATGACAACCTGCTACACTGAAGATGAAACCACATGAGGAAAGGGTAATAATTATTAAAAGTGGGTAGCATAGTTAGTGGTACAAACAATCTCCCATGCAGCCTTCCGAAAACAAAAACAAAAAACAAGGATTAAGTTTTTCTTACAACTCATGCACACTTGATTTTACACTATCCCACTTACTGATTCTGTCAGTACTATGCACATACACAAACACACATCTATAAAGAACTTCAGATATATTGCTGTTCAAATGGAACCTTTTGAATTCAACTGTAAACTCTTCAATATTATAGTCCATTTTGAAAATATATCATTTTGTTACAATCAGTCACACAGGTCATGTAGGCATTCAAGTCCAATTATTTCATTAAAGGGTGTTATTGACAATTTCTACATATGGACTACAGCATCTAGTAGCTCAACAGGCATGAGAAATACCAGTAAGTTATAAAATGTACACCGATGTATGCAGACAAATTTGACTGCAGATTTTAATGAATAGGTAACATCAACCCCTCAAACATCAGCAGGGGTCACGCTACCAGGCGAAGTGGGCGAAAAAGTCGCCTGAGAAACGTCAACTTCGCCTTCTTCTGTTAGGAAAGCGAAAACGACTTCGCCCTGTGATTTTTTCAGACGTAAAATGACTGTAGATTATGACTTTGAGATGCCCCCTTGCTGTAGCCAATAAGTTCTGGCACTGTTGTAACCCAAGGCCAAATGTATTTACGTGGTGTTGATACCAATCAGTTTACGGCGACAAAGAAATTCTTGCACATTCACATGCAAGTTTTAATAGTTAACTGACCATTAACCCTTTGCGGAGCAAGATATCACTGTTTGATTGCATGAAGTTGAGCACACTGTGCTATGATGAAAATATACCAAATTCTGTTTCGAAATTTAAACATCAATATGCAAATAGTAATTTGCTTTTAAAAAATATGATCGGTGAAGAGCGTTTTCTAATTTATTTCTTTTTTTTTAATAAATGGAGATTTTAACGGCCGTATTTGCATATTTTCTGTATAAAATCAGTTTGAAACCGTAAATGAACTTGTAATGGCGGACATCGCTGCGTATATGATATACCACTTCATTAAACTGTCTGTATTCGTAAATAATTGGGCAAACAGGTTCAGGAAAATATATAATATAATGAAAACAAAGTTTAAATATTATGTGATAGAAGATTTAGTCTAAATATTTAATAATGTAGGTCAGAAACTATGAATTTTTGTAACGAAGCAAAAAGTGAGTAGTTATATTAAGAAAAGCCCTCTTTCTAAAAATAGATGCACTTGCACTGTGCAATACGAATTCTTGGATTTTCGTTTTGGGGAAAAAAGGGTCCAGTTTAGTTATATATCAACTTTAGTGCTTCATTGTGTTGTCTATGAACAGTTACTGTAATGTTTTATCGGGAACAATGAAATCAGGATGAAGAGTATGGTTTGAAGTCACTTGTGCATTTATTCCTATGTACATGTATTAGGGGTTGTTTCAAAGCTAGAAATCTTTTTGACTGCAATTTTACACAAAACTTGTAAAAAATAAATTAATTAAGTGGTAGTTTATTAAGCATTTTTACCAACTTGCAATTACAAGACTCTAATCTTGTTACTGCTATCAGTTAAAATTAATTACAATGTATAGCTTCTGATGTGCTTTTTAAGTCATATGGCCAAAACACTGCATTTACTTCAATTCAAACCCACATATACTAAAAGTATGAATAGAATGGGTACGAATATAATAATTTTTATATGTGTACAAAATATGTTGGTACTAATATATAACACATATTTTTCAACTTGAAAATAAGGCATTGCTTAAAACTGTTAAAAGCATACTGAGAAATAGTGCACATCATTAAAATAAGATAATGCAGCTATCTATCTGTCTATCTATCTATATATATATATCGTGTTTCTTGCTTTGGTCTCACTTCTCCCTGTTTAGCTCCCACTTCTCCCTGTTCTGACCAAAAGGAGAAGTCACTTCTTCCTAAAATTTAAGTCTAGCTTGACCCCTGATCAGTCAATATCATTACAGATGTGGAGTTATCAACCTAACATGACCTGAATTAATCTCAGTTTCCTCTGACCCTTCCCACTCCAATTTTGATATTTGGACATTTATGTTGGGGTGTAGGGTCAGAGTCATTTGCTTGTCTAAAAGTTCGAATTCACCAACACCATACTGTGTTGGCATAGGGTACCCACTTATTAGCTGGCCTAGCAAACATGAACGACCTTACATCGAGCCATACCTGCACGAAATCAATAGGAAAATGATATATTTTCTCAGAAATTGCGAGTATAATATTCATTATTTGTTTAATCTGATAACAGAAGAGACAAAGCTAAAGCATTGATGAAATTCAACCTGAAACTCGCCATCTGCATTGCTTATCTCAGGAGTATCCAACTCTCGCAACCCACATGTCCATGGCATCAGAAGTCCAACAGTCACTTGATATAAACAATAATGCATTTCCAATTTTGTTGTAGGAAAACAAATCAAAAATATAAATGAAAGTCAGATAATAGTGATAGAAAAGCGAAAGAGCACAAATTTCTCAACATATTTATTTGGAGAACAATGACCAGAAACTTGTCATTGTTGCAGTAACCTGGAGAAAGCCAGATTTACCTTGCAGAGGGAATGTCATTGTGGTAGCCACATGATACCAACAAAAACATTACTGACATGTGCTCAGTACTTGTTAAGTCTGGCTTATTCCAGGTTGCTGAAATACCAACAGGTTTCTGGTCATTGTTCTCCAAATAAATCCGTTGCGAATTTGCATTAAATTATTTTACAAATATTACATGACTTTCATTTAATATTTTCAAATTTTGTGTCCAAGATTTGAAATTGGTTCTTGTTTATATCAAGTGGCTATTGGACCTCTGGTGTCATGGATACATAGGTTGAGAGAGTTTAGCAGTCATGTAACTAGCAATACAAATGGTGAGTTCCAGATAAAATTTCATCAGCACTGAAGTTTCATCTCCACTGTTGGCAGGTTAAACAAATAGCAAATGTTATACTCTCAATTTCTGAGAAAATAAAACCTATCAATTTCACTCATGTATGGCTCGATGTAAGGCTTTTTACTAGGCTGGGTAGTAAGTAGCTACCCTATTCTGACAATGCATGATGTCAAACTTTTCAAAATTAGAATGGTCAGAGGAAACTCGGATTTGATCTGTATGACTTTACTTTAGACTATAGTACAAGTCAAATGGGTCATGTATGCGCATTTATTCATTTAAGTTAAATATAAATTGTTCTTTTAAAATTTAACAGTAATTTTCTTTAACCAAAGTCCTTTCAATCCTGATTATTGAATGCTATACCCCTTAACTGTCACCAAGAAAATTGCAGATGAAAATTATCTATCGCTATGGACTTTTGCAATTGTGGCCATGTACTAAACTTGGGTCAAAATAAGAGCGCTTCGAGTGGAATCGTCACAATCGAGGGTAGTATGAATTTGTTTATCAATATGTGTACCTTTCACTGTGACATCACAGTGTGCGACATTCAATCTGGATTGTACTGGCTCACACCTTTAGGTTCATTTCGGCTAAAAATGTCTACGTACTTCAGCACTGATTTTGCCATATGCACTTCTCAGGGCATCTAAATAATGACCTTCCAAAGGAACATGGATGTATATATATCCAAATGAAGCGAATACTTGCCACTTAACAGTATGTAGAATCAAATTCTAAAAAATGACACCCATTACTGAAATAGTTGGTGCTGAATACCCACATGACCGTGTGTCTTGTACTATAATAGAAATTCATTCTTCCTGTCTTTACAGATGATTGCTAAGTGACTGATGTTTTTTTTTTTTTTTTCCGCAAGTAGTACTACGTGTTGACTTGGAGCTGTACATCTCTGAAAACCACATCAATTATTTGATAATATTATATAAAGTTTCAGTGTGAACATGCTTATAATTTTCAGGAAAAATAGTGTAGCTAAAAGTATTTAATTCGTTTTCAATATTTCGCGTGAAACGAATAAAGTACTTTTACCAACATTTAATGATTCTGACCTGAAAATTTACTGAGTTACAGATAGGATAAAATTCGCGATGTTATGTGGAACAAACTACTGTATTATTAAGGATGGAAAGCAAATAAAAAATCGTAAACGTAAAGTGTTACTCAGTATAGACGATTTGTATGAGTATCACACAATCCACTCACGAAAAGCATGCAAACATATTACTATGCACCTTGACATTGGCTTTGATGCCAACTTTTTTGGCAAGCTGTTGTAATTCAGAATATTTGAGACTCTTTAGATCTATTTCCATGGTTTTCTCTGCCACTGCTTCCTATGTTTATACTATTTGGGTTATGACCGCCTTTCACTTTAAATTTTGCACCCTCGATTCTGATTGGTTCGCAAAAGTAATGACATAGTAACCTCCCTTAGATCATCTGGTACATGTCGACACAAGTAGTATATATAGCTGGTGCATAACAACAGCGTTCATATTTTTCCCCTGGGTGTGCGGTAGTTTTGTCTTTTTAGTTGGCCGACATGTGACTCGAAATGGAAAGATTTGAAAGGATTATATTAGTTGAACATCAAAACGTCTAGAGCTAAAGAAAATTAGAATGCATCATGAACAGTCAACTACCAAAGCATTGCCGTTGACTCAGGAAATGCGATTATTTACAACCTAATATTTACTTAGTAAAGCTGTCAGTGTTCACTGCATAATCAGAATTGACTAAAAGTTACGTATTTTCGAATAATATCACCACCACTGTTTGCATATGTCAGTATACATTTGATTTTTTTACAGTTACACCGATTACTGTCATTGGAATTTTCTGAGACATTTAGATTTTCAGTTCAAGCACAGTGTTTTGTAGTATATGGAGTAGAGTTAACAAAAGTTTTATTTGTACAGGTTGCATTATACTCCGCACAAGATACGCTTGAAGAACCGGTGTCACCAGGTTTGCTGCTGCTGAAATGAAGCAGGCGAATGGTACTGTGAAGTCTCATCAGAAACAAAAAGATAAAAGAGTTGTCAATCCTCCAAATGGCACAGCTGGACATTTCGCTGGGATTTATTTGATAGTTGCCCTATGTATGAGCATATCTTGGGCATTGGGCACTCTATCCTTTTCTTTCACATGGGTTTTCTTGTTACTTGGTGGACTTTTCCTTCTATGGACGACACGATTTTCCAATCTTGTCAAAAGTCATCTGCTTTGGCATGAAGAGCATCTTTTTAGGAAGAAAGCTCTGCGTCACAATGAAACAGTGGAGTGGCTAAACTTTCTTATCAATAGATGGTAAGTAGAAAAAGATACAAAGCATTTTTCTAAAAAGATATTTTTAGGTGGCAGTGTAGACCAACAAGTTCTCTGCATTTTATTTTTCAAAGAATCATTTTTGGTAAGGATTTATATTTTCATAATATTTTATCAGATGATGAGGTGTATAAGAGAGATGGTTTATGAACTGGATCATTGATCAGATTCAGGCAGCGTCCACAAAAAAATTGATTGAGAGAGAGAGAACATTTTCCCTTCTCGGGAAAGAAAATACAGTATAAGTTGAATAGAAGCATTCAGTACCAGGATCAGATTTTGGAAAAGCTTAGGTTAAATTTAACTTTTATCAGTTGCTTTTAAGAGATAAAGACCTTAAATCATCTGACAATACACTTAATGTTTTCACTTTGACCCTGTTAACATGTTTTCCAAAGGTCAATATATATAGTATTGGGACTCTTGATAAGGCTGTCGTGGCTGAAATCCTGAGTTTGAGCCTGAGGGTTCAGAGTCTCTTGCATTGTTTTTAGCATATATTTTCACACTTGATATGTGGTAGTTGTTGTGGTTAATTGTGATAGGATACAGTGCATTTAGCATATTATTACACATGATGGGTAAAGTCATAAATTTTGAAGTTTATATATACAAAGACCATGACATGTAAATTGTAATATGTATGTATGATACCCAAAATATGTGTGTGTGTGTGTGTGTGTGTGTGTGTGTGTGATTTTAGATTTTTAACGTAGCTTTAACAATTTTTCAGTCATATCGCTACCATGTCTGCAGTGTGACAGTTTACAGTGATGTTTAGCACAGGGGCATCATGCCGCAGACATGTAGCATGATGTCCCATCCAGTCACATTATCCTGACACCAGGCCAACCAGTCCTAACACTAACCTCTTAATGCTGAGTGCCAAGCGAGGCAGCTGTTAGTACCATTTCTGAAAGTCTTTGGTATGACTCGGCCGGGGTTCGAACCCGCGACCTCCTGCATCCAAGGCAGACACTCTACCACTAGGCCACCGGAGCGGTAAATATATTGATATTATGATATAGGTTATAATGTTTCCATCAGACTTTCCATCAGGATCTATTTAATTGTTGGGTCACAGTAAGTTTGGTTGGCCTTTTACCTAACCTCAAAAAGTCAGCTCATTCCATTGCAGGACTTTGTTTACATGGAATGAAAACTTAGTCTGGGTCCATTGGGATCTCGTAGATTGAATCCTAGCACTTCTGAGGCACTATGAGTAAAAGCATCAGTGTCTGCTTGCCTTTACCTATCTTTCTTGGGATCCTTGAATGCTGCTGCTGGCTTGGTTCCTATATGATGTTTGTATGTGCACCCTCTGCAGTTTCTTTTTCTCGCAAGGTCGAAACCACGAGATTCTCTATCAGCTCTGATTTCTCTTGGACCAGAGTTTCATCACCATTTGTGCTGGTGGATAAATCAACTCCTACCTGTTTGCTAGTGTATCAGATTCTGGTTGGGATGCTCATTTAACGCTAGAGGGCATAATTCTTCTGGGTCATTGGACTTGGGATGAATCATTCGTAGGATGAATCATTTGCGCCCCCCCCCACCATATGAATGATCTAGAAATGAAGCTGTATTTAAATGCCTTTGCTGGGTACATGGAAGGGATAACCCTCCAGGCCAGTTAGATTCCTCAAAAATAAGATATTTTGGTGGAAGAACAGCATATTAGGTGGCACTCTACAGTTTGTCATTTTGCACAGGGTTATATTTTTTAAAGAAAAAGAATTTTCCCAGTTTTCCTCACAGGTTATACTGGCTATTAAAAAAAGACCTTGTATATCTAAGGTACTGTTCAGAGAACTTTTAATTCTTTTTATTTTGGTGTATGACTGATGTGTGTAATATGGGTTATAGAGTATACATCCTGGCCTTACTTCAGATGTGTACCTTTAAAAAAAACTGCTAGTTCCATTTGGCCCTTTTCACTTCCTGGACTTCAATGACAAATTGTTAAAAAAAATAGTGCCAATAACTTTTTCTACATTTTATATATTTGGTAATTCATTTATTGTTCTTTCAGAAGCTAATATTTTCCGGTCTGGCAAAAGTCATTTTCCCGATTATAATAACTGCTTAAGATGGTGTACTTTAGACTAATTCAGGCTGATTTTTTTTAGCACAAGGGAGCATTCATTTTAGCTTTGTGCTTTGATCTTGTACAGTTTCCACAAGTACAGTATCCAGAGAAATTTCAGCCACAGTACATGAAAGTAAAATAAAGGTTTACCAACATCCACACCGATGTGCATGTTGTAAATGTAAATTACTTCAGCTTGCACCTGCCACTCTCTTGGAGGTCATAATATTTGTAGAGTGCCCCTATCAGCAGACAGTCTGTCCAGGTCAGGCAAAACACTAATCATGGAATGGCATCTTCACCGTCCATAACAAAGTCCCTTTTTACACTATGGGGAAAGCCTTTGGTGGCCTTGTTTGCAACCAGGCTCTAGTTGTGGACCAGAGGGAAAGTTGCAGTGGACGCATCCAGCTTTCCATCATTGCTACCTTAGTTTCTGCAACAAGAAAGGGGGGTAGGGTGAGTCAGAACTGGCATTGCCCATATTATTCTCATAGTCCTACCATGGCAATATGATCATAGTTCAGCATTCTTCGAAATCTGTTCATAGGGGTCCCAGGTCTCTGCATCCCAGAGTGATCTTCTGTTGCAACACAGGCTTACTCCTACATAACAGCCCACACATTCTCACTTTCACACTTGGCTTGTCTCATGCGATCTATCCGCCAGAAAAAGTTTTTGGGCTGGGTTGCCTGTTGTATCAATTGAGCCATGAGAGCTTCAACCAGAATCTATGATGCCAGGTGAAGAACCATCTGTGATTGGGGAAGTAGGAAAGACATTGATTCTAGCTGTCCCTCTGTAACTTCAGTTGTTGATTTCATTTTGTGACCACAAGATGTTCAGTATTGACTATCAAAGACTACAGAACTGCCATTTCCAACTCACTTAAATTTTTTTAGGCATGGTAATTGGTTCTAATTTGCTGATCTTATTTAGTAATTTGAGCTGCATAGACCTGTCAGCTGCTCTCCACCTCACTGATGGAACCTATCTTGTGTTTTATGACCCTTACGCTCAAGACTGTATTCGTACTTTCCTTGGCAACTGCGAGGAATGCAGCAAGATTGAAGCCTTGTTTGTGGACACTGACTCTCCACAGCTTAATGGGAATTGTCAGTCCATTTCTGTCATTTGTGTCACAGGTTTTTTATCTTCTGTAGCTGCAGTACCTACAGAGATAATCAGCCTCAGTTGAATCTGTGCTGGGGATGATCAGGATAGGCTTTTATGCCCAGTTAGGGCACCGTTTCAATATTGACGCCACCAAAGAGAAAAGGAAGGTAGGAAAAGTTCTTCCTTCCTCTAAAGGGATCTGTTAATATTCTCAAGGTGGAATATCACCACAATCAAATGAGCTGATCAGTCCATTAATAATAGAGACCTTCTTTTATGAAACTAAAAGCCCATGTCAGGTTTGAGCCTTTGCTACCCTATGGGCTTATCTTAATTGTTCTTCCTTGGAGGCCTTCCTAAGACAGCATTTTGATGATTCCATACTACCTTCTTTTCCTTCCACCTCTGCTTCTTAGCACAATAAGCACAGGGCTTTTTTTTTCCTCTGGGACTCATTTGTGGCACTGCAAATGGCCCAGAGAGACACCAACAATCTGTAAAGTTGATCTCTTCTCAAATGTTGATTTCATCCATGTTTCTCAGTTTTTTATCAGGTTAAAGCATACCCTATGCAGCTAACTGACAAATTCAGCTATGCAGAAGCACTAGGTCAGCTATTGCTGCTATTAAGATATAGAATTTTTCAGGGTGTAAAACAATTCAAATTATGCAATTGTTATGAATATGTAATTTAATTACGTGTGTGTTAGTTTTAAATTCTTTTTTATTTTATTTTTTTGTTTCATTACATTTTATTGTAATGATAATTTTCATTGGATTTGAATCTCTTTTCCGAAAATTGGCTTGACCCGATTAGATAATAACGGTTACTTCTGCACTATTTTTAGCTCACCCTGGTTCATAGATTTTGTAAACATCGAATGGAAACGATTGGCTATTACCAAGGTCATGATCTGCTTGCGTGATAGCTCTAATTTGTAAACAAATTTTTTTTATTGAATCTTATAGTAAGTTTCGTTAAGGCTTACGTGTCTATCGGCTGTGCACTTTTATTGCGTTTTTCCATCTGGGTGACCACGTGGGCCACCATGTGATCTAAAATTGGGGTTTTAATACTCATTCTCGGAGTTTGTTATTCAGTCGTATCTTTACACCTTGAGGGTACAAGGTGTTTCTATTGTTGATGTCAGATTGTTTTGAAGTTCATCTATTTTTTGGAATTTAACAATTCATTCTCTAGAAAACTACACAAGTGCTTCATATTTATCAAAGTTCTAGGAGAAAGATATTCAGTGGAAATTTATTCTGGAATTCTAAACGGAAACATTATAAACTGTGATTCAATTGAGGATCTGTTGCCATCAGTACAACAACCTCACCTTACGTCATTGCCTCCATATTGGAATTTCATCGAGATTCGAACCTGGATTCAATTAGAACTGTTTAGTGGTAGGACTTATATTTTTCAGTCCAAGGATTAAGTTTTGGATTGTATTCACAATCCGTAAGTCGTATTTTCCTATTTTTACATTGTTTTTTAGGGAAATAAATTATTTTTGTTAAAATATACAAAGCTTGTTGGCTTCACTCTTTTCTTTTGTTACTTTTGTACGAGTCAACATGTAACACAATACTTACCCATTGCTAATGCTGGATGTCCTGCTCCTGTCCCTCTCTGATGTCCTAGCATAAACGTCATCTAAGAAAAAGATGTCAGTTCTGTGCATGGGTGTGTGATGTGCTTGAGCAGACCATGTCTTATTGACAATTCTTCACTCCGTTGGAGAATGTATTCACATTGAATGGTCTACGTTTTTCACCATGAAAAAATGAAAGCCATGCAGTATAAACAGATAAGTATTGCAGATTTGAAATTAGTTTTACACCTACTAAAATACTAGACATATGGAGGGTTAGGTACCATAAATGATATTATATTTTAGGCCATTATCTCATTTGAGGTCTCTCAGAATGCACAATTATGGGATATGGTAATTTAAAATACATGCCAAAATACCAAACAGATGTGAGAAAATTGCATATTATATTTTCAACGGCAACCCTTTTGTATTAATGAAATTCATTTCATGTTTAGAAAATTTCTCCATTTTTTTCCAAATGGAAGGGGTGGGGTAATTTTCCCTTGAATCAACATTTCTATAATTGACCTTGTCCCACATTGTAAAAAGTCAGATGAACTTGTGTACTTTTTTAAACAAAATTAAAATGTTTTGCTAAATGTTAGATATATTTATTTTATTAAAGATAATTAACCCTTATTTCATCTATATCAAGCTGATATGCACTCAGATTGAAAATTTTAACCACTTGATTGTGTCTGGATATACTTCTGTATGGAGACAGTCATTAGAGTAAGTATGTTACAAGAGAAGCAGTTAGACTCTAATGTCAGCATGGGTTACCAACTGTGTGAAATAGTTTTGTAATTTGGCCTTTCCCTCCCCCCCCCTCCACCGCATCATTCATGTCAGGTTAACATATTGTTGGGGTAGAATAGACCCCCTGTGTGAGTATTGACATAGGATATTGAGGTCATTTGTTATACATAAATTTCATTATCACTAATCAGCATAATTATTTCCCTAAATAGGTATATTTTGCCTTGGAAAAAAGTTACGGTAATTTAAAGAATACATTTTTGAAAATGTGGTAAAGAAATTAAATGACAAATGCTCATTGGATGTAAAAAGCAGTCTTAAGTTACATATGTTGGATTGTATAACATAAACTGCATCTCCTCTCCAATTGCTCTTCCAGTCCATACATGTAGAAAAAAATGTATTTAGGGGAATATTGATACCCATCTTCATCATTAGATTGGTCAGCAGGCAGTTGGAATTTATGTTATATGCAGGTTGCTAATATGTGTGATTGCAGTATTTGCACATCATATTTTTAAGTCCTGTTGTTATTTCTTCATTGAATAGTCACTATACATGTATTTGGAATATTTCCCCTTTTTTCAAATGGAGGGAGAATTTTGCCCTAAATTTTCAATTCTAGAATAGACCCATGATATAATGATTGATTGATAGTGGTTTGTGCAAAGTCAATAGGTCATTTGTTACACCTTTAAGATATGCCCAGTTTGTGTTCACACCTAAGGGATGAGATTCATTTTTTTTGAGGTTATTTTAGTCATAAAGGTGACTCATTGCTTGAAATTGTCATACCTATGGATATGATAGGGTAAGATAACATTGTTATCCCCAATTTTTGTCATCAGGGCAGTTCGCTGTCCATTATTCTTTCCTCTCCTAAACCACCAAGTGAGATTCATCAAAAGCATCTTTCCCTTATTCAGGGTTAGAATGAGATATGGAGTATGTGTAGCAAATATTTAATCCAGTAGCAGAAGTGCTTAGCAAGAGGCATACATGTCAAAACCGAGGTTCTTTCTTACTAAAATTCTTGGTAGCAAAATTTTCTTTTGGATTTTTCACCAGATACAAAATTGGCTACTTCTGATCTTTGTAAGTTTCAAACACTGTTATAGTGAGCATCAGCAAGAAGGGGTGGTTTATTTTGGACTACATTTTATTTATACAGTCATAGTAGGATGGTACATACTTACATAACATATTTTGAGTTTTTTGTCCTGGGCTACCATCCATTTCTATGAATGTTATGATTTAAGGTCAGGGAAATAGATGAAATGAAAAGCATGTAGAGTATTCCAAATGAATTCCAGTGGTGTTCCAAATGTATTCCAATATTGAATGTGCTGATTTTCCAATAGCTTGAAATTGCACTGATGTGCTGACAGCACTGATACATTCCAGTGATATAATTCAGATTGTCTCCAGATGAATTCACAGTAATCCCAAAATAGTGATTTAGTCCAGAAGTATTAATGAGCACTTCATATTTCCAATGAATAGTTTGAATAAAAGATTCCTCTTAAATTAAATGTGAACACAAATGAAGTTAAAGATATGAATACAATTATTTTGTTTATTTCAAAGATATTATAATCTAAGACATGATAAGGGGACCAGAACGAGGGTCAAAAGTTCATTTCCAGAAAATTTTAAGTTGTAAAGAAGGTAAGGTCCTTTACTAGAACCCATGTAAAGAACATGGCAGACGTGATGTAGGCTAGAAGTTTCCAAGGGGATAAACAGCCTCTTAAACTCAGATCCATGTAAATATGTTTACCTACAAGTAATAATGATCTTAAAATGTAATCTACTGTCATAGACAAAAATTATCTATGCAATACATTGTTTACAAAATGACTCTTACAATATATAATCATGAACAAAAGGTAAACACAAAATATAGATATACATAAGTTTGTTGTCATTACTTGTCCTAAACTGCATAGAGGATTGCTATAAAACTTGACAGATTCATGTAGTAATTCTAGCTGTTCCTAAATTAACATGGTGCTTCTCAGACATCCAATATGTCCACCTTTGCTGCCCTCTTAAAATTTAATTATTGCTACTGTCATATTGATCCCATTTGCAGAGCTTGCTACCATGCTGGAAACCATATTTGTATTCCAGTTTCAATTAAGCTTGGAAAAGCTGCTGATATCATAAAGATCTTGGACTGTCTCAGTAATGAGCATTATCCATGGATATTTGAGATGTGAATTTGCATGTGATTGGTTGAGATTGCCACTCCAGAAGCCATATTTTTGATCTGTTTGATTATCATCAAGAACTTGGGCCATTTTGAGAGTATGTGGGATTCACTTATATTAATGAGGATATCTTATATCTGATTGGTTTGATTACTCTTGAAGCCAAATTTCTTACCTGCTGGATTATTATCATCAAGATTGGGGATGACTGATTATGATCTAGAGACTGCACATTAAAATTATGCCTTTATCTTTAGATCGTGATATAGTAAAATCAGTGTGATATACATTTTGGGAGGTAGTTTTAGGTTAACTAAACAAGAGGTATATGATGACCCAATACTGCTCACATGAGTTGCATAGCTTAACAGCTGACCATTAGGATAAGCAGGCTTGCTTGATTCATGAATCGTGAATGAATATGATATTGGCAGTGTCAACAACAAATGCGAGACACAGTAATTGAAATTATATATATATATATATAGACACACACACACACACACACACACACATATATATATATATACACAGGGGTCACGCTACCAGGCGAAGTGGGCGAAAAAGTCGCCTGAGAAACGTAAACTTCGCCTTCTGTTAGCAAAGCGAAAACGACTTCGCCCTCTGATTTTTCGGACGTAAAATGACTGTAGATTACGGCTTTGAGATGCCCCCTCGCTGTAGCCAATAAGTTCTGTCACTGTTGTAACCCAAGGCCAAATGTATTTACGTGGTGTTGATACCAATCAGCTTACCGCGACAAAGAAATTCTTGCACATTCACATGCAAGTTTAATAGCTAACTGACCATTAACCCTTTCTGGGGCAAGATATCACTACTTGATTTCATGAAGTTGGGCACAATGTGCTATGATGAAAATATACCAAATTCTGTTCGAAATTTAAACATCAATATGCAAATAGTAATTTGCTTTTAAAAAATATGATCGGTGAAGAGCGTTTTCTAATTCATTTCTTTTTTAATAAATGGAGATTTTAACGGCCGTATTTGGGTATTTTCTGTATAAAATCAGTTTGAAGCCGTAAATGAACTTGTAATGGCGGACATCGCTGCGTATGTGAAAAATATATAGAGTAATGAAGCTAATACTATTTAACCAATGCATATCGTTATTACCAGTAAGTAGACAAATAATACAACCATAAATATGCAGTCCTATTAATGAAATTTTGTAAGGAAGCAAGAAAGTGAGTAGTTATATTAAGAAAAGCCCTCTTTCTAAAAATAGATGCACTCTCACTGTGCAATACGAATTCTTGGATTTTCGGTTTGGGGAAAAAGGGTCCAGCTTAGTTATATATCGACTTTAGTGCTTCAGTGTGTTGTCTATGAATAATTACAGTAATGTTTTATCGGGAACAATGAAATCAGGACGAAGAGTATGGTTTGAAGTCACTTGTGCATTTATTCCTATGTACATGTATTAGGGGTTGTTTCAAAGAATGCTAGAAATCTTTTTGACTGCAATTTTACACAAAACTTGTAGAAAATAAAATAATTAAGTGGTAGTTTATTAAGCATTTTTACCAACTTGCAATTACAAGACTCTAATCTTGTTACTGCTATCAGTGAAAATTAATTACAATGTATAGCGTCTGATGTGCTTTTTAAGTCATATGGCCAAAACACTGCATTTACTTCAATTCAAACCCACATATACTACAAGTATGAATAGAATGGGTTTGAATATAAAAAATTTTATATGCGTACAAAATATGTTGATACTAACATATAACATATTTTTCAACTTGAAAATAAGGCATTGCTTAAAACTGTTAAAAGCATACTGAGAAATAGAGGACATCATTACAATAAGATAATGCAACTATCTCTCTCTCTCTCTCTCTCTCTCTCTCTCTCTCTCTCTCTCGTGCTTCTTGCTTTGGTCTCACTTCTCCCTGTTTAGCTCCCACTTCTCCTTGTTTAGCTCCCACTTCTCCCTGTTCTGACCAAAAGGAGAAGTGACTTCTCCCTAAAATTTAAGTCTAGCTTGATCCCTGATATACACACACACACACACACACACACACACACACACACACATATATACACACACACACACACACACACACACACATATATATATATATAACCATTGCAATAGAAAACACATGTATTTGGGGGCAGGGGCTTATTGAGCAAGCGCATATTTATGAAGTGATCATGTATCAGATTGGCTGAGTTTTTTTTTAACCACACAAGAAGCTGTGTTATTGGTAGCATTTTGATCAAACTTGGTAAATGGGCTTATATCATCAAGATATCTTTTGAGTATGATGAGAACTTTGATCCACAGATATTAACAACATCATTTTGAATTTAAGTGGCTGAACTTGACAACACTCTAGCTACAATATTTCTCATCAGTTTAATCTCAGTAGTGTTTTTATAATCAATATGTTGGATGAATTTGATTATGATCCAGTTTGGTGCTTGCATGTATTTATGAAGCAGTCTTGTATCTAAAGTCTGAGCCTGCTATCAAGCTGGAGAATTTGAATTGCATTTTGATCCAACATGGTACAGTATATAGGTTTATGTTATGTTTGTCACTGAGAATATAGATAAAATGGCAGATCTGCACATATTATTGAGATACAGTGTATTCCCTAGGGGTACAAGATTGAGAGCCAAAAATCTAATTGGTGTCAGAACTGGGTTTCAGATTGAGGTTTTTAAAAAAAACTTGGTGTCAAAACTGGCATCAGATTTAAAATTTATGGGTCTCTGATGCACAAATGTGATTAAATGGAAACACTGACTCGTGCATCTTATTACTTGATTACCTCTCTTGAAATAGTGACTATATTTTTCATCCAGTAAGGATAAAACTGGGCAAATAGGTGTATGTGATGAAGGTCTTGGATTAAATTTGGGGGACTCCTAACATATGTCAAAAATTGTACAGTTTACAAAAGAGGGACCTTGAATGTGAATCAATATGGAATCAGATCACCGCAGAAAAAGCCAAACCATGTTTAGTGGATTTCATGTACATGTGTAGGCTTCCATTTTCAAATGTTGACTGGAATGAACATTTTGAATTTCTAATAGAGAAAGTTGTTGATGAAGAGAAAGACTTTTATATATTCGGTGACATAAATAGGGTACTCCTATTAATAAACAAAGAAAGAAGAAATGGTTTGATTTTGTTGAACCTTTAGGGATTTTGCAGTTAGTTAATGAATCCACTAGGCAACATCTAATTCAAAAACACTTATAGACCATGTACACACAAACACATTAAAAATATTTCAAAAGATTTCTGTTCCAAACATTCATTTAAGCAATCAATTTGCTTTTTTTTCTCAAAACTACAGTTCTTTTAAAACTTCTAGTATTGATAATTTCTTAAATGATTTACAGTACCGGTAATTCCCCTGAGATACTATCAAAATTTTTGATGATACTGTTTGGCTTTTAAGCATTTCGGTTCGATTTGTTTTGGAAGTTGTTAATAAACATGCATCTTTGCAGACACATAGAGTGAAATATGATCATCAAACTGGCTGGGTCACCACTGAAATCTTAGAAAAGATGAGAAACTTGAAATCTGTACGTAATGAATATGAATACAGAATCTGATGAAATAAAGTAAGCAAAATGATTATAAAATAAATTGAAACAAAGTGCTTCAAAACAATTCTTGATGGCATGAAAAACAATCCCAAAACTATCTGGACAATTTTTCAGGAAATTGGAGCAGGGAAGTGCAAAAATAAAACAAATAATCGAGGCCTTTATTACATTACAGTATTATTTTATGGTTCTATGAACGTTGCATTCAATCACAGCTTGATAACTGCAATATTATTTGGGGGAACACACCTGTAACAAATATGAGAAATTTCTAGACTCTGGAAAGGGCATGTAAAGTAATTCTTGATCAGCATATAGATAATGTTTAAAATACAATGCTTACAATTTAAGTATTATCAATGCATGAAAGAGTATTCTTGAGAAAGGCCAACATTCTACCTGAATATCACTTTTCAGCAACAAGAATCTGCTGGTGCTCCAAATCTAAGATCATTAAAAGGTCACAAGTGATATTAGCTCTGACTTTCTTCCTTCCACAATAGGTGTTCAAGTACAAGCTACATCACCCAACTCCTTTTTTTTTAAAAATTTTCATTTCTGCAGCAATGTAGCATTTATGTAAATAGTTGTTTATGTACCCTGTATTTGTTGTGTGTATGTTTATGTATATGTGTATAAACATTATAAGCTTGTATTATATATGTGAAAAATAGAGGGCCTCAAGCTAGATAAGTTCTCATTTATAACTAATTCAGTGAGTCTCAGAAAATACAGTTGTAGTTATTATTATTATTATTAATAGCATGAGACCATATATATATTAATTATGCCATTCTCACTGGAAATAATTTTGTCAGACCGTAGTAAAATAAGTAAAATTGACATAATATATATGAAGGTTCTGGAGATGGTGTGCATGTTGTTAAAGTACTGCATTAGCCTGCATCTTGAAGTGGTTAGCCAGGTGAATGATAATCAAGCACTAGAACGATACTAAATATTTTCAGATTTTTCCATGCATTAGCAAATAGTTCTACTGCTTTACTATGGCACTGGCATGTAACAGGATATTAAACAGATAGATGTGGATTTTTTTCAAAGTGAGCTGTACAAAGGCACTTCTAGTACCATGCTTGCTGGCATTTTAAATATTGGACCATTTTAAGAGGCAGCAACTTATTAAAATAATGCACAGCATTTGTTTCTCTGACTGCTACTTGTGTGTCTTGGGGAAAAAAAATTCCAAACTGAGGTGCAGGAGAAAATTTTACAGATTTGTTTATCATTTTATTTTAAAGTGACGTTTGACAGCTTATGGCAACCTGCCTCTCTTTTCAGATTTGTTGAACATTACATACCACATGACACTCAATCACAATTACTGCCATGATTTCCTGATGCAGATCCTGTGGATTAAATCACATTAGGATTCAAAATACAAGGACTTTAAAAAAATTTAATTCAATGTAGATTGATGTCACATGGTCTCTAAATATGCATGTCAGCATATATGCCCTATTAGCATGCACATGCAACAGTTCATTATATGCAGTTGATGCCTATGACTGCCACACAAAAAAATCTCAGCATGCTCCACCTGTGCCAGCTTTCTTATATGAATTTTAGGTACATTTACATTAAAATGATTGAAATATCTTCTGCAGTTAATATACTCCACACCTTGATTTCTCTACCTCAGGCCTTAGTTTTTCAGAGGCAGGTCAACAATATATACATGTGATTTTGCTATAAATATAATGGCAGATAGTTCCTTTAAATGAATTTAAGAAGAAACCAGATAGTATCACACAAAGGCTTGAAGAAATAATTTTAAATGCCAATTTATTTACATTCAGTATTATAAATTACTGGAAAACAAAGAGCATATTTTTCTATTAAAAAGTAGAAGCCAAGCAAAACATTAGTCCATCAAAATCAGTTCTGGGCTCATTAAAATATACAGAGCAGTGTTTGGCATAGTAGCCCAGACTCCTAACCAGTTCTTATTTAGATCTTTTATCCACTGTCCAGCCATCAAAGGTATATCAACTTCACAGATGTAGTTCCTCATATATTTCCTGCATTTTTCTACATTTTTGATGAAATTTAGTGCACTAATTACAAAACTACTGTATGTTAGGCACTACCTTGTTCATAACCTATATATCAGCATTGGTTGCACTATCTTATGCACAACCTATGTAAAATGTAAAATATCAGCATAAGTTCATCTATCTTGGACACAAACTATACAAAATATAAGCATAGTTTCAGTTGCATTTTCTGGAAATAGTTGCATTTGAATGAAATAAATTTTTTATTGCCTTTTTTCTTTCTGTAACCAGCCAAATCACACCTGTTTGCTTTCTAATGAATACAACAATATTTCCTGGTCATGAAATGCATTGGAAACATCAGAGAAAATATGTTAATGATTTTTTTTTTTGTGTGACTTCAGTGGAATGCAGTATAGTAGAACCTGTCTTGAAAGACCACCCCTTCTGCCAAAAATACTGGTCTCTTAAGACAGGTGATCTTCATAACAGGTGAAACACTATATAATCAATGAATCTGTGCATGGAGATCCTGGTCTCTCAAAACGAGTGGTCTCTCAAGATGGGTTTTACTGTAATAATCAATTAACTTTGCAATACCATGAAGAGATGACAGAAGTTGCACCTTTTTAATGAATTCACTTGTTCTGTGTCAGTAAAAATATTGAAGTATTACTGTGAAGTTTGAATGCATTTGCTCCAGTGTGGTTTGCTTCAGAGGACAATTTATCTTGAAGCAGTAGTGAAAGCTATGTCACTTGATGGCTGTGGTGACTAATGTAAGGTCTCAACACAAAGACTCAGTTGCCATATGCTCAAAAAGAAATGAAATTCCTTAATACTGTTGTCAGAATACATTTTACCAAATGAATCATTATTTTATTTAAGATCAGTTTAATTAAGTTTTTATTATAATTTTAAAAGGTAAGTTTCATTCAGTTTTATTGTATTTTTAAATAATAATGCTATAATTTTTTGGTCAAAATCACCCAGGTTGTTGTTTTGGATTTAAGTTGCCCCCTAATTATTTAAAATGGTACTCGTTGTCTTCATACATGGATCTGGAGAACATACATCAATCAAAATACAAAATGGAATACATATTAGTTGCCTAAACAATGGTATACACCCATCTGAAATCATAACTAATGGCATAAATTCATCTGTTTGTTGACCACACCAGAAGCCTCATTGAATTCCTTGTTCCTTGTACCATTCTGAGTGCATGCATCATAATCCTGGCATGTATCACATTGTGGGAAGGAGGAAGCTAATAAAATCCATCTACATAATCATGATTTTGTTGGAACCTACCAACACATGCCTGTTGTCACATTACCACTTAAGTTTGTGTTAATCAGTGTCTTTTGTTTTATTGTTTGCAACAATACTGGGAGCAATAATGAACCTCCAAAGTGGACATCCAGAGTCAATGCTAGGGGGTGATTCAGGTGAAATAGTTGATTCAGTTCATAGAGAAACTTGCCTTTGCTTTGTCTCAGTCATGTCTCACCCCCACCACCCCATGCCATTGAATGCTTTTGTATTCTGAGTTCATTATCAACTCTTGTTTCACTTTTCTGTTCAGAGAGCAATCATAGTATTTCATTCTGTTTCTCAAGTGTTGTCTTTATGTAAGATTCACTTTGAGAATTCACACATGTAGTAACTCAAAGAAGTAAGTGGACTTCCAGACATTCAAAGCCAATTCAAGAGCAAATTATTACTTGGTGTAGGTGTTTAGCCTGATTTCAAGTAAAGGTAAAGAAAGTTAACTTCATATTTGTGCTGTAAAAGTAATACAAGCAGACTTGTATCTTTATACTGGTCACCTGTTTTCAATAGTCACCTTGTTCCAAGATTGCTGTCTTTTGCAAAAACAAAGTCATCTTGCAATTTTGTTGAATCAAGCTTAGAGACGTTACTGTATCTTTAAGTTCAGTAAGTATTTCTTATATTATTCTGTTTGGCTTGAATATATAGAGCAACAGTGGTTTCATGTGATGTTTCAGCATTCTAAATTTTAACATTGCTAACTTGTCCAATTTTCCCACCACTTTGTTCTATTCTGGCAGGGGTGAAAAGTCACTTCGTCAAAAACTGGAGTCCACCTTAGACCCTGGAGAGCTATTTAGTATGTACATGCACGTGATGGTGATATTGTTTATGACATCATCTATATGGACATGTTTTAATGAGCGGTGCTGTAAACGCATGAAATGTACTTAAATGGTAATTGTCTTCAGTGCAGAGTGTTAGTATTTATGTCGGATGTGGTATTGATAAACAACCATATACGAGTATTGCTAACAGATAATGATGGTCATGGTCACATATACAGCTATTTACATGTAAAACTACTTCGAGTCTATTTTACAAACAAAACTTTAGGGATGAAATTCTCCCCTACCCCCATTTAAACAATGGAGTTTTCTGAAAATTAAATGAGATTTAATGAAGATATATATGCAGGACTTGAGAAAATTATGCATAATTTTCATGCATTTTGTAATAATTTTTTTTTGATTTGGTAGAAATTAGCACAAATCAACCAATCATGCATCCAAGCATAAACCCTGCTTGTTCTCTACTAAATTCTTAGTTAGAGACCTGACCTTGTTTACAACTAGGAACATTATGGAAATGAATTTGATAGGAAAATTACCTTCATCCTGGTTCTGTTATTGTGTCTTAAGATTTTATATAACTGAGTAGTAAGTGGAAATTCTTCATTCCATATCTTAACATCAGTCACTGGAATCAATTTATGTTTTGTTTGAGTTAATATTTGAGAGGATTTAATTATTTAAATGATTCACTGGATTTACAAAGTGCTCAATTCTTTCAGACTAAATCGCTATTTTGAGATTATTGTGAATTCATACAAGGACATTTTGGATTATATCATTTTGATACATCAAGAGTGTTAACACATCATTGCTGGCCATTGTCACATCATCACATTCAAATTGTAATTCATTCAGATAGGTACTGCAATTCATTTGGAACTTTATACTTTTGGACTTGTGATAGAACTTTTAAGCTTCTTTGGGATTTAATTCACAATACTGTAAATTTTTTAAAATTTCACTTTGTATTGTAGGGAAATAAATTATTTGTTGAATTTTACAAAACTTGTTGGTTTTTGCTCTTTTCTGTTACATAGTCATAACACACAAATACATACATGCATACCTGAAGCAGTGAAACAGTAAACTTGATATACCAGTAGTTTACTTTCACCTGATTTAATGTATCTCCAGTGAATGAGTTTACTGTGTTTGTGTGTTTTATGTTATGTGTGGATGGATGGATGCATATGCATGCATGTACATACATCCATGTACTGGTATATGTAGTTTTATGGTAGACCATCACATTCCTGGCCATATAGTGGCAACAAATTTATGCATGTTTAAAATATTGTTTTATGAAGAAAACCAAGAAAGGGATATTGTACAGATTTTAAGTTCTACTGGTCATGTACCAGAATAGTTTATGGGATGGTCTGTTGTCCATCCATCCATTAACACAAAAATTAAGTTTGTTATTGCTCCTGTTCCTAACCATCTTGGAGGATTGCCATGAAACTTTACAAACATATTCATCCTTGTTGGTCCCAGATCAAGTATGCACATCTAGTATGGCTACCACAGTGGTCATCTTGAAAATTATGTTATTGCTACTCCTCCTATATGGATTGTCATATAAACATGGGAATGTTTGCTAAAAGACTTGATATAATGATGTCTAATTGGTCCTAAATGAAAATGGTGCTGATCTGACGTACAAAAGGGCTGCCATAGCAGCCATCTAGAACTTCTTTTTATTGCTGCTTCTCCAGAATAGAAAGTCATATTGACAGGGGTTTTCACCAAAAGACTTATTATGATGTCTACTTGGTTCTAAATGAAAAGAGTTCTTATCTGGGTTTAATATGAGTGGCCAATTTGAAATTTGTTTTTATTACTACTACTTCTCAATGAATGGTCATATCATCATGGGGTTTTCACTAAAAGACTTATAATCTGACATTCAGTATGTGACCATTTTGAAAATCTTATTTTATCTACTGCACTTTAACCGAAGGTCATTATGTCTTTCATCAGAAGAGTTCTTATAGTGTCTGCTTGGTCCTAAATGAAAATTGTTTAGTCCTCAGTATGGCTACCATGTTGGCTATCTTGAGAATATTGTTATCTCTACTCCAAAATGGATTGCTGTATCAACATTGTATTTTCACCAATATATTTGTAATACATGTACTTAGTTTGTTCTATATCAAAATGGTGCCAGTCATACATCCACTACACTGTATGTCTGTGATGACAACTGTTTTGAAAATCTTGTTGTCGCTACTCCCCCAGAATGAATGATCATGATGACATGGTGTTTTGACCAAAAGGACTACAAATGATGTCTACTTTGTCCTAAATGAAAATGTTGCCACTCTGACATACAGTATGTCCAGCAACTAATTTAAAAATAGTTTTACTGCAGAAGAATATCAGATAGGGTTTCAACATTCAGTGGTTAAAAAGGAATAAATGGTCTTATCTTGAATTTGTGGAAATTCTCTTTGCTTAGTAGAGTGACAGTCATTCAAGAAACTCTTGTTCTTTGTATTATCACAGGTCTGAGTGATAAATCGGCCAGGCTGGGTATTACATATAAAATATTGAAATATTTAATTGAATAATTTTTAAACTAGATGTTTTTACTGTGAATTGCCCTTGTCCTTCATGTTTAGTTAGTTTTAAAACTGACAGTAAACATTTTTCAGGATATTTTTTTTTCTAAGATTTTTCAGAATGTATTTGCAAATATCGGTACATTTGTACATTAAAGATAAAATTTCATAATGACAGTGAGATGGTTTGATGCTTACCAACTTTTGTTGGTTATTGCAAAAAAAATTGTAACCTATGCCTTTTAAATTTTTGGATCAAAATTGATCTTAGTTAAGTTCCCAGACACTTTGTATTTGGCAGAACTGCATTTTATTGATTAGTTCATGTCAGAGTTCCATGTTGGTACATTTATCTTGGCAGTCGGGTGATTTCCCACTGGTCAGATTATTAAGTGGTCACCAAAATTGCTTTATATCTGAGATGAAAGTGAAGTATGACTTATGTGAAAGTAAATCAGCATTCCAAATGAACCAGAAGGCATATTTAATAAATTTTCAGCTCATTCAAAAATGCAGTGCACTCAGTAGAGTCTGCAGTTGTCACACCAGAAACATCCATGAAGCAGGAGAGTGTTTGAGGAGGTGCATTTTGTCAGCATTATTAAGAGCATTTCTAATGGTAATGGGATGTCTTCAATAAGGCATAATGGTTCTATATTTGCATGTTTCCGTTTTGAGAAGTAAGTGGTTTCTTAGAAGTATGGTATACAGTTTATCTATTGATCCCTTTTGCTCTTTCACCAACCCACATTGTTTTGGCTGTCGTTTTTATTCCAATCCACAAATTGAAACAAACTTACACTTTGGGTTCATCATGGGATGAAGGTGTAAAACACAGACACATCAGAATTCATTGCAATGACCAATATTGTCAGCATTTAATGAAAAATTGTCTTTAAAAAAATTACTTTTTCATTTATGGCAAAGATGCAATGTTAGTGCATTTTACGATGAACTGTAAATTGTACATCAAAATTAGGTCTCTGTAACATTCTTAAAAAAGTTATTTCACATTTTCCACAGATTCTGATTCATTCCAGAGACATTGATATCTTCTGAGCCTGTTCTCACTAACAATTTCACTTGCCCTAAATTTTCAATAAAATGCCAGTGTGAAATAATATTAAGAATTTGTTGTTTTAAAAGCAGAATTTGCTTAAATATTTTTAAAAAAATATTTTCTAATGCTATTGGGTTCAATTGAGACAAAATATCAATCGAATATAAAATGTCCTTTATCTTAATGAAATACTTGGTAGATAGTTTTGTCTCATTAACCCATAACTCCAGTTCCAATCATTCTGAAATATCGTTTGTTCAACCAGTTCTACACTCTTTCATATTTCTTTCAATAAACGCTCTTTATATTCATTTTTCTCTAGTGTGTGCATCTTAATTCATTTTGCTTCCGTGTATTTCCTGTTGCTGTTACAGTCTTGGCCTGTAACTTTTCGTTTCTCTGATCCATTCTCCACTTGCATATTTCATTTCTTGATGAAATTTATCAAGACCACTTTTCTTCTAATTCAGTTTCAAATGTGATCTGAATTCATACTTTGGAATATATCTATCTGTAGCAGTTATTACACTTTTAGTTATCAGTTCATTATACTTCTCAAAGGTGAAATTCAAGAATGCATTAATGTAAGATTTATACATGATCACATTTTGTGGATTCGCCAAGTTCAGTTTAATTCTTGGAAATCCATGTGTCTTCATATTTTCTTTCAATATATCTTTTGCAAGTGCAGTTGTAACAGGTAGGTGATCTGATATAAAATAATTAATTCTGTCATTCACTGTCTTTTTACACCGCCTCTGATTTCATCTGGTATTAGTAGTTAATCAAGTGTGGATATCTGTGATATGCCTTTTGATCTATATATGCTGTAATGTTCATGATGTTTTATCACTGTGATAGCAATGATGTTTCTCAGTTCTCTTCTGTTCATGAGAGCCAGATCTCTTCTGGATGGAGTTTCACACACAAGATCTGCATTAATGTCCCCGGGCCCCGAGTGGCCGAGTGGTCTAAAGCGCTCTCTGTTACGGATCACTGCCATCTCACCTCTGTCTGCGTGGGTTCGAGTCGCGGATTCGGCGAATGTGGATATGTGAGAAAGCTTGCCAGTAGCTTCTCGTGGGTCGGTGGTTCTTTCCAGGGATTTCCCGGTTTCTTTCTCCACCATTAATACTGGCCGCCATGTATAGCCTATTGTGTGCTGAAAAATGGTGTTAAGCCCCACAACAACAACAACAACAACAACAACAACAACATTAATGTTCCCTACAATTATGCATATGTTTTCAACAGAATATCTGTCACACATCATCAATTCTATCAGTCGAGGGAAAGTAGGCTGCAATCAAAATTATGGGTTCTAACTCTCTCATTATGGCTTTCACCACCATATTATTTGGCAAATCAGTTTGTAAGATGCTTACTTTGCAGTGTGATGATCTATAAAATAAGGCAATTGCAACTCTACCTCTATAGCAGTGATGTGTGTGTTCAGCAGAAAGTGCAACTACTTTAAAATCATCAATTAATTTATCTAAGTAATTTAGTTTCCTTGAAACTAATGTAATAACAGATTTATGTCTGGTAACCATTCAATTTCAGCATTCTGTGCATGACACCACATACATTCCATGTAGAGATGATGAGCATAATTAAAATCATGACACAAGTACACATTCTGTGCCACTGTTTATTGGCACTACGTATTATATTTTTATCATACGTTTCATCAGATGGGTACACCTCTCTCCACTTTCTGTTTGATATCAATTCTTTACATTTTATTCTAGTACTTCAAAATCATAGATTGTACATCTTTAATTGAAAATCTTGGTCCAGTACATTTAGTCAAGATGTACATACATGTATATTGGATCCATCACATTGGGGTTGTTCTTTTATGAGGCAGATGAAGCTTGTAATAGCTTTCCATACAACATCTATATTCTTTCTTAATTTGACATTGGACAAAAAAAAAATGCATCTAGTTTCTTACGACTGGTTCAAAAACATCAGATTTGATATCCTTTTCATTGGTTCTGGTAATTATAGTCTCAGTATGTCAATACACAGAATCTTTCTTCCTGTGTTTTTCATCTTTGTTCTGAATCATTCTTTGATCTTCTGGTGATTTGATGAGCAACATCATGTGGTTTAACTGTGATATTTTCATTTATTTTACTTTTAGTTCTTCACATTCTGGCCTGTTTTGGTGATTTTCAGTTGCTTTTCTCTCTGTTGCGTTTTTAGATGTGCCTTCTGTTTGCTGTTGATGACTCAGTTTTGCTGTTATGTTTATGTTAAACAGTTCGTTCCTGCAGTGAAAAAATAGTGGGTTAATTTCCAGATGAATTTGTTGTAAGAGCTATAACAGGCTTTTTGTGCATCTCTTTTTGAACTGATGGTATGTTTTCTTGATCAATAGTATTATATCTATTATCCTTGCATGCATATAATTTATGATTTCCTTTCAGTTGCAAGTTTTTTCCACTTTCTCTGTTAGCCTGATTGTATAAAAGTTTTGTGCCTCCTACAAATTGTGTCTACAATACAGTTTATCCTTTTCAGGATCACATCTAGATGTTGATGTACATTATGTAGTGATTCCTTTTATCTCCTTTTCCTGGGTTGCCATAGTCAGCATCTGAATATACAGTCCCCTGATATCACTTGGTTTTTCCACTTTTAGTTTAAGTTCCTTTATCTAAGCATTAGCTTCTTGAAGATTCATCGTTTTCTCAATTAAATCTGTTGTCAGTCTCTGAATGTAATTTTCTTTTTGTGTGGCAAAATTATCTAGCTGCTTTTCCAGCAGGGACATTTTTCTTCAAACTTGTTCATTTTGTCGTTAATTGTGCAGATATTGTGCTTATTCTTTTAGAATTTTCATCAGTGCTTGGAAATCATCATCACTGATGGAAGCTGTCAGACTTTGGGGCATGAAGTCACTGCAAAGAGAAGTCAAATGCTGGGATGATCTAGGTTCATAATTATGCTTCACGGCCCATTTGCATTAATACTAATATTTTAGTACCCCTACTTTGGACATGATGAACCACACTGAGGCCACGACATCGTAGTTACATTTGGATATACAAGCTTTCATGGCACTTTAATTGTTCTCTACTTCATTGCAATGGTATAGTATAAATATCTTACAACTTATCTGTTGCTTGAACACTATTTAATCGAGGTTAACATTTCATTAATCAACTCTCAGGGCAGTCATAATTTTTTCCTTTTTGCTAGATCAGACAGAGCTTGCTGAAGATCTTTTGGACCTTTGACATAAGGTGTTGATTTCATTTTTTCTTTGAAGGCACTTTTCTTAAGAGTTCCAAACTTGGCTTTTATTTCTGCACAGATACCTTCACTGATTTCTTCTGCATCAGACTCTTGTTCTGCGTGCATTGTCTGCTGACCAAATAGAGCATCATTGTCTGCATCATCAAGAACAGCATCAATGACATTTCCTATTTTTCTCTACTTTTCCTTCAGATTCACCAGATGATTCACATTTTGTGAATTTAAATTGTGTCTTGAATTTATACTGTCCAGTACTTTATTATCTAATATATCTTTAGCAACATCAATGCTATTTTGAGACTTTTTATCAATGTCAACATCATCCATAAAATCAGGTTGAGAGAATATTTTATGATTCTTTCAAGAACAGCCCCAAATACATTAAATTATCTATTTCTTTATGATTTTGTTAGCATATTTAATTTCAGTAATGCTGACAACTTTTGCTTAACTTATTTCTGGCACTGTCACATATTTGAATAAAAATAGGAGGTGACTTTCTAACTAAAAAGAAGATTTAAGAAAGAAAACAAGGTAGGGTTTGTGTTTCAAGATTCTGCCTTGCACTGCATTCAGCCACATGGTTTTGTGAATGCAACCAATCTTGCAGTTTTTAGTGGATTGCTATGAAACTTAGTGCATATATTAATGGTCATCAGTGACCATTAGAAGATATACATGTTGATAAGTCATTTTGCTCATTCAATTTCCTGAAGTCTCCATCATAGGGCATGCAGGAGAGGCAGGGGTATATTTATATGAGCCAATTGCTCACCATTCATCCAGGTTTTTACTTTGAGATTAAAGGACTTTAGTAAAAATTACTTGATGTCAAAGACATTTGTTTTGCTTGTCCCACTTGACAAGCAGAGTCATAGAGCTTTCACAATATTAATGTTAACAGTTGAAAGCATCACTTATCAATACATTTTTGAAAAAAGAGTAAGAAATCGATAGGAAATTTTAATTTTTTTGTTTTCACAACTTTCATGCATTGTTGAAAATGTAACAACCTAAGGTTTTGGTGTAATTTCCAAATGACTGATGGCCATTTTGCTTTATTCCCTCCTCCCCACCTCCCAGCCACTGTCTGTGTTGGTAAGGCCATAACCATACTGGCCATACCACGTGACTACCTCAATCAAAAAAGGTGACATTGTCAACATAAACAGTACTGTACAAGTTAGAGTTCATTGGAAGAGCGCGATACTTAGGGATCAATCTGCATAATATTAAATATTAAGGCATTTAGTGTCACAGTTCATAATTGCCAAATTTGACCCTTGTGGTGAACGTTTTTGTAAAGATTTTACAGTAACATTTCATGAGTTGATTTATTAAATTATTTGGTACCATTTTTAAAATTTTGTCAATTTAAAAATAGGTTGGACCATTTACAGTAATATAATTATTGACAGAATTAATAGGGACAGAAACCTCTGTCTCCTGTCATTAAGTCTAAAAAAAATACTTGACTGTAACATGCATGGATTGCTATGGAAATGCACAGTCTGATAATGTTATTATGTTCTAATTATTGATCAATGTCTAATAGGAGTAGAGTTCTATTACAGAAGAAAAGATTAGTTACAGTTCAACATTAAAGGCTTATGCATTTGACCAGGGAATCCATCATTAATAAAAGTAAAATGACACCAGGGCTGTAGATCCATAATTTGGAGTGATTACCATGAGTCATGGAAATGTAAGTTGCTAGGCTTTGTTTTTATGGGGTCTTTTTTTTTATATACCATGCAGGTATGCATTAAATTCTTAACTGTAACCAGAGTCATGGAAAATTCATGGAACTCTGTTGAATGAAGGAATGGCTCATATTTTTTTTCATCTATATCAGATACCTGTATGTATGAAATTTTTTATACTTGGTAGTGAGTTATGAATCTAATTTTGTCATTAAAAGCTTATTCTAGCATTTGATTGATAATTAAAATGCAAGGGAAATCTTGTCTTTTGTACAGAGCAATGTTGGGGAGTGATATCCCTTCATTAGAGCCTTTTTTGTTGGATTTCAAAACAGTTCCACCCTGTAGATTGAAGATAAATGTTCATTTATATGTTTTGGAAGCACAATTCCTTTTTTTAAGGTTCATGTTCAGCTTATTTTCCCAGTCACCTATGATGCCTGCAGTGTCATGTAACTTTATTTGAAGATGCATCAAAGTAGTATAACATTTTTCAAATGAGGTCACTGTCACCCATACTTCATACTTCACAGATTTGAATTAATTTTTGCACTGAGCTTTTGCTCTGCAAACCAGCCATGCTAACTTCTATTAGATGTTTTCTTCCTAGGATATATTTTGAAATCCTTTTACACAGCAGCTGATGCCCCACAACTGGTAAGTTGATGTCCATCATTAGATTTTCTACTGTAGGTATAAAAAGTACCATTAAACCAAGAAAACAAAAAAAAAAACTTCCACTGTATCATCAGCTTGCCTCAGATTTGTATTTTCAAATTGTTTCCAGATCGCAAAAATTTCTTGCTTATGGATTGATGATATATTTTACAAAAGTCTGTATGTCCACCTGTCTGTTTGGTCATTCATCAGTCTGGCATCAGAAACAATTATTGGGTTTGCATTTAGGTCATTTTCTCCAACACTGTTGCTCATCGAATGACTTTAGTTGGTATTTAAAACTGGTATTACACCATTAAGTGAAAAGAAAGTCAATGAAACCATCATTTCATTGTTGTGATTTTAAAAAAAAATATTCCCTGTACATAGGTAACCATGCGTCGGGAAGCCATCCCATGGACTACTTTACGATTCATTTTTTCTATGTATGTCATTGTCTTCTGTATAAAGGCTCCAAACAGGTAGATTTTGAGCCATTAAAATGGGGAAAAGTACAAACAAAAAGAGGATAGCTAGCATGAAGAAAGAAAACACTATAAAATGTAAGAAAGAAAAGAGAAAGAAGTGTGTGGCCAAAGAGATTAAGAAACAGGAGTATTGTAAAAGTATAAGTATATAATAGTTATACATATAAATCTTATAAAACTAGTTTCTGATAGTATTTACAAAAAAATATAACCAAGAGATAATTCAAGATTGTTGATGCCTCATCTGATTTTCATAAGTATATCTAAAACATTTCAACCAATAGGTAGAAACTGACTGTACTATATTACTAAATTAATAAATATGTGCCATTCAGTTTCAAAACATTCCAGTGTAATATTAGTTTTGGCTTATTCCATCTCTCAAATATAGTATCGTTTTTAAAAAAAAAATTAAACAAAGGTAGGGATGGAGGTTCCTCTCATGGCACATATTATATCTGTAACTTTTATATCTCAGCAATATAAATTAGTTACATTGCCTGCTTCTAACATACCAACAGTTATTCATGAAAGTGAAAAGGTAACTTTGCAGAAAATTAATGTTTCTAATCCAATGGCTTAAATCATTCCAAAAAATTGTTCTGCAGTTGCACAGTCCCAAAAAAGATGAATTGATGTTTCAGGTGAATCCATAAAAAGGAACATTTATTATTATTTGCTATTCCAGTTGTTTCTAAAAAAGTGTTTTGTTGCAAGAACTCTATGCAATAAATTTATACTGAAACCAAATTAGATTAGAATCTTTTGTAACTTTGTATGTTAAGGCAAAGTACCTTGTCTAACCCAATTGGATTAAGATAAATGTCCAGTTATATTTTGAAGTTCTAATGGAGATAGAGCAAAAACAAATATCTTATTCTTTTTTAAGAAAAGGCAGAGAGAGGTTAGAGAGAAAGATTTAATTAAAGAGATTAATAATTTATCAGATGATAATGAAATAATTAATACTAATTTGATAGGTGGGAAACAAATTGAGTTAAAAGAATTTTGTCAGGAAAAACTTAAGGGTCGTATGATTAGGTCTAGAGTTAGATGGAGTGAAGACGGTGAGAAAATGATGAAATATTTTTGCAACTTAGAAAACCAAACCTATCTCAGCAAATGTATGAAAAGTATCATAAAAAGTGACAACACTATCATTACCAAGCAAAAAGAAATACTTGAAGAGACACAATCTTGTTATGAAAGTCAGTATGCTTCAAGAGATACTGAAAACAAATCTCAACTTAATACTCTATTCTGATGTTCAAAACTAAATACAAAACAGAGCTAGAATTTGTGGGCAAGATTTCTTTTTCCAAGGCTTTAGTTGTCCAGTGATTTTGGTTAACTCTGCATTTATCTGATGTTCTCAGGCACTATTTTCAAAAACTTGATATGTAATTTGCTTCATGAAAAGTTCTGTGTCCATCAGTGAAAACATGATCACTGTAACCTATATCTCATGGTTCTGTGATTTGTGCTTAGCTTTGGTTTCAGCTCTAGGTCAGGGTTTCTGTTTATATAATTTTCTCAGACTTTATTACTTGTAGAATCACATTAAATTTATTTTTATAGGTCTACAAAGATATCCTGAGTCAGTGTTTTAGAATGTGAGTGACTCAGAATTTTTTAAAGCATGGGACTTAGGCTGAAAACAATATATAAATAACAATTCAACCCTGTTAGGTTAAAAAGAATGATTTTCAAGAAATAAATACTGAAGCTAACAAACGTGTCTGCAGGAATAATATCATATCTCATATTTTCAACATTTACACAACTCTGTCAGAAGGACATGTTTGCACTGCTCATGCACATGCATTGAACCTGTTCACCCTTTTTTTGACAGATGAATCATAATTCTATGCTATGTCAAAACTGATTTGTTTTTAATAGCTCTCAGAGATATGAAGTTGTTCAAACTTAAGAAAGGGTTAACTCTCTGTGTTGAAGCACTTCACATCCATGCCATATGATTTTAATACCCATATCCCTTAAGGAGTTTGAGAGGGTTAACTGTTTATTGAAGCGTTTAACATCCATGCCATATGATTTTAATACCTATATCCCCTAAGGAGCTAGGGAGGGTTAACTCTGTGTTGAAGTACTTCACATCCACGCCATATGATTTTAATACCCATTTCCCCTAAGGAACTAGAGAGGGTTAACTCTTTGTTGAAGCATTTCACATCAATGCCATATGATTTTAATACCCATATCCCCTAAGGCACTAGAGAGTGTTAACTGTGTTGAAGCACATCACATCCATGCCATATGATTTTAATACCCATATCCCTAAGGAACTAGAGAGGGTTAACTCAGTGTGTTGAAGCACATCACATCCATGCCATATGATTTTAATACCCATATCCCCTAAGGCACTAGAGAGTGTTAACTGTGTTGAAGCACATCACATCCATGCCATATGATTTTAATACCCATATCCCCTAAGGAACTAGAGAGGGTTAACTCAGTGTGTTGAAGCACTTCACATCCATGCCATATGATTTTAATACTCATATCCCCTAAGAGGGGGTCAACTCTGTGTTGAAGCACTTCACATCCATGCCATATGATTTTAATACCTATATCCCCTAAGGAACCAGAGAGGGTTAACTCAGTGTGTTGAAGCACTTCACGTCAGTGCCATATGATTTTAATACCCATATCCCCTAAGGAGCTCAATGTCAGCAAGAAGTATAGAGCACTCCCTCACTCTAAGCAGGTGTGATTATGCTTTAATTGTTTGGACCACCAGGCAGCCCCAGTTTCCATCAGTGGACTTATTTTTTTTAAATATCCCAATTGAAAGTTAGTAAACCTTGCTTGCTGGAATTTTCTCCCATTTCACTTGTATCCATAACATGTTACTGGATTGGAACCATAACTTTACCACTGTTCCTTACCAGCAGTCATCTTGATCATGTAAGAGCTTGGATATGCTTCTTCAAATGCATTTAGGCACAATAAGTATTCAAATTCCCCAAAATATATGTATCATCAAAGAGCTGACAAACCAACAGTTAGTACCTCCATTTCATAGCCACAGATATGTATTCCATGTTTAATTAGATCAGTGTTTTGAATAGCAGTTTGACCATAGATAGTTGACAGTACATACTGGTAATGACTGATAAAGATAATTTTTGCTTGTAATTGCTTAAAATGAATGCATGGGCTGAGTTTTATTTGCCAAGGTTAGCTACAAGTTTGTGGTCTAGCAAGAAATACTAAATGACTTTTTTGATGACTCTACTTCTAATGAAGAGGATCATGTTCTTTCATGATTTTCATTTCATGCTTTTTATTGAAAAGGGAATTCAGTTTTTAATAGTGATCAATATTCCAGTTAGCTCTACTGGTTATAGAGGGGAAGAATTTTTGGGATTGTCTATTATCCATCATCCCCCATCTGTTCATCTGTTAAAACAAGTTTGCCATCTCTACTCATCCTAAAATACTTGGAGGATTGCAGTGAAATTTTATGCACACACTCATACCATGGTCTAGCTGGTCCTAAATGAAAATGGTGCTTCTTGAACATCCATTATGGCTGCCATGAAAGCCATCTTGAAAATCTTATCACTACTGGTCCTCAACTGATGATCTTATCAGCATGGAGTTTTCACTAAAAGGCTTCCTGTGGTGTCTAGTTGGTCTTAAATGAAACTGGTGCCAGTCTGACTTCCCATATTGCTGATGTAGCAACCATCTTGAAAATATTTTATGCCATTCCTCCATATCATATCAACAGTGGGTTTCACTAAAAGACTTCTTATTGTGTCTAGATGGTACAGAGTAAAAATGGCGCTGTTGAGATGGCCACTATGGCAGCCATCTTGAAAATCTTATTATTGCACATGAAAATCTTATCACTACTGCTTCTACATAAATGGTCAGAGCAACATGTGGTTTTCACTAAAAGACTTTTTATGATGTCTGGTTGGTCCTAAATGAAAATGGTGTTGTTCTGTCATTGGATTTGGCTGCCATGGCAGTTATCTTAAAAATCTTGAAATTCCTATTCCTCTGAAATGTAGAGTCATATCAACATGGTGTTTTCTGCCGTCATATTGGTCCTAAATGAAACTGGTACCAATCTGGCATCCCACAAAGGCCATCTTGAAAATCATTTTATTTCTACTCCTACATGGATGGTCATATCATGGGGCTTTCACTGAAAGACTTATTATAATGTCTGGCTGGTTCAGAATGAAAATGGTGCTGATCTGACATTCAGTATACAGTAGCTGCCTTGGCAGCCATCTTAAAAATCATTATCACAACTCTACCTGAATAGAAAGTTGTATTGATTAGGGGTTTTCACTAAAAGACTTTTTATGATGACCATTTGGTCTCCATTGAAAATGGTGCCACTCTGACATAACTGGCACTCACCAGTTATTATATACTTTTGAGAGATGACGTACACCACACCCTCGATAACTCGCGCCCTGATAACTCGCGAACCCGCTTCTAACGCGGGGTCAGGCATGGATCCCATTTTTTAAAATCAGAAATTACCCCAAAAATAGATCCCTATTTTATGAACTTTATGGAAATCACGATCAAAATTAGCTACAAAAACTTTGATATATTGCTCGTTTTATCGTCGAAAATGGTAGATAGGTCCTGGAAATTTTAATCAACATTATGAAATACCAAATTTAAAAATAGGTCATGCGATTTTTGTACATTTTCTTTCCAAGTGACATTCCTAGCACACCGCAATTAATGATATGTAAGGAAATTTCGATCAATGAAAATGTCACTTACGCTGAGTGGAGGCAGTACTTTAATAAATAAATACAAATTAATTATCAATTGAAATTTGTGTTCTAGTTCTATCTTCTAGTTCCTATTAAGTGTAATCATCATAAATGCAATGTGTCCTCTTGTAATTAAACGTAAAATGTGTCGTACCTATGTCAGCGAGCATTTCTCTGAGAACCTATTTAGGTGCTGACCATGTTTTGATAACTGACTTGCAGAAGTATTTGTTGCATTGTTGCACTGAATTAAAAGCTGGCCTCCTTTGTATTATCACGTTAATTATGTCTTTTGAATCAAATAATGGAGGTGAAATAAAAGAAAAGTTAAAAGGCACGAAAATCCTACAAACTTAAAATCTAGCTGCCCCGGTCGTATGTCGGGTGAACTCACTTCATTTGATCAATTGAACACTGTTATAAATGTTATTGTGTATGTAACATAAACTACCTTAAATTAACTGACTCATTGGTAACTGTGATCAAAGATAGCACAGCAACCAAGCGAAAAGAATACTATACTTCGTAAAATAAAGAACTTGGTTTTATGGATACGGACCATTGTGGGCAAGCAAGTTTCAGAGAATTCTTGAACTGGCACTTTGAGATATCCTCAAGAATGATAAAAAGTTTCATTATTACTTCCAATGAAATCACGATATCAATACTGTACTAATTGAACAGCACAAAAATTGAGATTCAACGTAGACGATTGTTTCACGAAAATTTCGATTGCTTTTTGAACAAAAGGAATCTTGTTTGGTGGTGCATCAACAGTTAGTCTAGTTCCCTGCTCTTTTCACTCCCAGTTTGGTAGGATACAATGCTATACCACTCTGGGAACCAGACCCATCAAGAAAACAAAAAGCAGTGATGTAATACACACATGTTTTCGTGTAAACGTAACGGTTGTTGAAACCAGTTGGAATGATCTTTCATATGTTGGACAGTTTGAAAATAAATGTTATTTAAACAGAATAACGAACAACTTCATTAGAAAAAGTATGTTATTAAAAATTATTATCGATGTGAATGTAAAATGAGGATTCATTCATTAAACAGCGAAGTTCCCTAACCCCGACACCCCCCACCCCACCCCACCCCCGCTGTTTTCTCAATGTCCAAGCGACTTTTTTCAATTTTTGGAGGTCCCTCGGTAACTCGCACCCTCGCTTATAGTGCGGTCTATGTTTGTGGACCCCGTTGTGCGCGAGTTGTCAAGGGAGTGGTGTATGTAAGGTGAAGTTGTTTGCATTTAAAACATGCACAGTGGAGAGAATGTTGGCATACCTCTATGCTACTTTGATGTAATGTGGCTGACATTTCTTTGGATATTGTACTTTTGGAAATTGTAAATGATCTTAGCACACTGCTAACTAAAATGACTGCTCCCTTGTGCTCCAAAAGTCAGCCTGAATTTGTCTAAAGTACACTATCCTTAGCAGCTATTAAAATAGGGAAAATGAATTTTGCCAGACTAGACAATACCAGCTTCTGAAAGTGCAATGAATGAATTACCAAATATATAAAATGTAAAAAAGTTATCAGCTCTTTTTTTTACAATTTACCTCTGAAGTTCAGGAAGTGAAAATGACCAAGTGGAGCTAGCACTTTTTTGAAAGGTGCACATCTGGAGTAAGGCCAAGCTGTATACTCTATAACCTATATTACACCCATCAATCATACACCAAAATAAAGGGAATTAAAGGTTCTTTGAACAATACCTAAGATATACAAGGTCTTTTTTAAACAGCCAGTATAACTAGTGAGGAAATCTGGGGGAATTCTTTTTCTTTAAAATTCTAACCCTATGCAAAATATGAAACTAGAGCACCACCATGCAGTGACCATCTTGAAAATCATGTTATTGTTACTTCTCCTGAATGGATGGTTGTATCAAAATGAGGATTTCACAAAAAAGACTTCTTATGATGTTTAGTTAGTCTTGAATGACAATGCTGCATATCAAGTGTTCAGTATGGCCTCCACAGCAGCCATTTTGAAAATCTTGTTATTGCTACTCCTTAATGGAAAGTGATATCTTGGAAATATTATTATATCTACTCCTCCCAAATGGATGGCTATATCTGCATGGGTTTTTTTGCCAATAGTTGGTTCTAAATGAAAATCCAGTCTTACAGTACATCCAATATCGCTGCCATAATGACTGTCTTAAAAATTGTCACTACTCCCGCAGAATGGCTGATCATTATGATATGGGGTTTTTACCAAAAGATTTCTGCTGATGCCTGTTTTGTCCTAAATTAAAATGGTGCCAAGTTGAGATCCAATATGTGCACCACAGCAGCTAATTTTGACCAATAGAGTGTTGTAGTACCTATTCTGATGTAACTGCACTCTGCTTTGGGAATTAGATGAGAGGCTTTTGTTTGCATATTTATTTTCATATAAAGCCTTCTCATTCTATATGCTGAATATGGTTGACCCTAGTTTATAAATAATCCTAGTGGACCTGAGAGAAAGTATTCACAGAAGATGTGTGTTTTTTAGATTAATGCTGAGCTAACTTACGGTCTGATAGACATGTTAACTGCATTTATCTAAACTTATGCATACAAACCAAAATGCACAAAATCTAAATTCCATAATAAAATGATTTCCCTATATCCACTTTCCACTCACGCTCCTTAGATTAATGTGTACTAGAATTTTCAAAAATGTGATAGTAAGTGGGAAATTACTGAATGTAACCTCCCTCACTGGGCTAGAGTGGCTACAGTTAACACCATGTTTAACAGGGATTGCTGTTACTAAATTTAACAGTAAATACAGATGTACCCCTCTATCATAACCAAGCAATAATTAAATTTATTGAAGAATTATATTACAAATGTATTTTCTCATCTAAGACGGGTAACTACAATATCACCTGAAATAATTAAATCTGACACTATAATAAGAGCATCAGTCCCTTTGTGGGATTCTTGCTTGTTGACTTGTGTCTTTTTAGTAAATATGCTGCAGAGCATTCCTAACCTTAAGAGCAGAAGAGAATTTTTATTCAGTGTTAAAATGACTTAAGGAGCTATATAATTATAGAGCAATTTTATTACAAATACATGAAAGTAACACACATAACTATTGTATTGCAGCTGAAATTTATATTATCTTTGAAAAAAAATAAACATACATGTGTTAACTGCAGATATTCAGTCTAATTTTCATGACTTGTTCCAAGACAGTCTGGTGGGGTGGGGTGAGTTTTACAAAAGAACTCAACAACAACTCTACCACTGTTACTAGGTAAAAAGGCAATATCTCTCTCTCTCAAAAAAAAATTTATGTAAATATTTTTTATTTACACTATACACAATACTTTACAGTATTAGGTTTTTAATCTGCTAGAAAGAGAAATATGAAACATTGCAACAGAAATTTTATGTATAATGAAGGATAGGAGATTAAAAACCAGAAACCTTTGTGTTAAAAAATTTCTCCAAATGTCATTTTGCAGTAGAAATTACCAATTGTAAGTATGGGGGCTCTGAAATGTTAAAAATTGTATTGTTGGAATCATCCTTGACAAGGCCATTCATCATAACACAGTTTCTGGTGTTATAAGAGAGCATCATGTTATGGATCCCATTTCTTTAAATTACATGGGTCATCTGCATCATTATAAGGCAGTAGTGCTAAGAGTTGGCATGCACTATGGTTATCATGGACAGCATTATAATGAAGGTTTTTTTGTTAAATAGAAATATTGTAATCTTTTGGAGAATTTTATTAACTGGCTGATTTTTTGCAGGTGGGTGTTTAGTGCTGCTTCAATTGAAGACCTCGTCAGGAAAAGAGTGAATGAAAGGCTTGTGACAGTCAAACCACATTTTCTTGGTAAGAAATGCTTCTGTATATCATAAATCTTTTGTAGTCTAATATATGTGACAAAGTTTATGGATGCAGCTAAGTTTTAAAACAATGAATTCCTATTAATAGTGAAATAGTTGTTTAAAAGATATTTGCAAACATTTTATATCGCAGATACACTGACTTGACTACATTTTGCAAAAGTAGTTTGATATACATATATTTTGAATGATTGTTTTTCTTTAAGAATATACTCAAAATTATTTACCACTACTCGGTACATGGATGCAGAGAACTGCCTCATCAGCAAGTCAAACCTTTACTTATCAAGCCATGGTTGATTGATATATCTGATGTGTTATTATTAGCTTTGGACAGTCCTAGTATTATTTGTCATCATCCTCAAATTATTGGTTTCAGAATATGCAATACGAGTATATATACATAGGCTTTTGCCATGAATCCTCTGCTGTAAATATTTGAAAGATATCCTGAATTATTAGTATTATTTAATGATATGTTTAATTTCCTAGTGTGTACAGTAGTACAACTCCACCTCCAGTGCTCAGCCAGAATTTCATAGTTCCCAGTCTTGAATCACAACCTATACATATTACCCTCAGGACATTCATTGCAGCATTGGGATCATGTTTATAAACCTGTCATAATCATCAAGACACATGTTAGGGACAAAATAAACATTGTATTTGTTAAACTCAGAAAATGTTTGCTTTGTGCCAAAAATATATTATTTCTGGGGACACATTGAATTTCCACCTTTTACAACTGAGAAAAGGATAACTGATGGGTCTGAATGGTAAATATTGATGAACTATGAAAACCCTTCATGAAAGTGGAAAGGATATGTCAGACAAACTTGCCAGTGATATGTCAGAGAAACTGGCCTGTGATTGCAAGTTCAAATGCAGATGGAGAGTCTACCAGTAATAAGAAGTATTTGGTTTCATTTCCAATGTTCATTCTCTATGACACAAATAATTGATTTTTGATTCAGAAAGAATGTGGTGGTGGTGGTGAGGTAATATGCAAACAAATCATATATAAATATATTGGGGAACAATATCTTCAGAAAAGTTTGTGGCTTTGTTCAACAGTTTACTAGATTTAGGGGCAGTAGCTATTTAAAAAACTGTTGATGTTGTGAACTAAAATTATTATAAGAGACTAGAGCACCAATATTAAATAAAAGTATCATATTCAGACCCAAACTCAACCCAGCATTTAGATTGGTCATTGTATTGCTATTTTGTTATATCTTGCCCATTCAGACTTGTATATTTTAGCTTTTTCCCCCCACAAAAAATTAGAATTTTGAAATAAGTTTGACAGGGTGAAAATTTTTGGTAATTCTGGCACCAGATCCCAAGATGGCAAACAGTTTTCACACTTACACTTAACTTAGAATTCTGATGACTGATTGTTAGGCCATTTGACATTTGCCAGTCAGACACCAGAATGTTGAAACAAAGTCTGAGTGCATTGTTTGTAATCTCTGGGTCAGGAGTATTTGTCAGTAGCCAGTGAATTCTTTGTTTTCCCCTTGAAACACAATGTTTTGGCATTCTTGACGAATGAATGAGCATCACTTTCATGAGCTGATCTTTTAGCATGCATGTGGGTTTCAAACATACTATCAAATAGCACAGATCAGTTATGGTGTTGTGTCCCCTGTACACAACACTTTACTCAAGTTGTCTCAGCACTAAATAACCATCATGTTTTGCTGTGTCATAAATACACCAAACCAAACAGAACCAGTTTTAATTACCAGTTTTCTCTGGGAAAGGTTGGTGGTGGAGGGGTAACTGTCCTGTGAGGCAGTATGTTTTGTATTTTCCATGGAAAAATCCTTGAACTTGCTCTTTTCAGATTATTGAAAGCTGGATTAATTAGATAAGAATTTCACAGCCATGATAATGAATAATAGGCTTATACTTTGATATTGTAGCAAAGTATGGTTAATTAGAACTCATATATACCTTTTCTGTAAGACCAGTCAAAGTCAATGCAATTGTTTTATTTTTTATTGCAATACAGGTTAGCAATTGTTTTATTTTTATTGCAATACAGGTTAGGTGCAAATGACAAAGCTCTTTTTTTCAGGTTTTATTCTATTTTGATTGCAGTTAGATATCATATCACTGATACAGAAGAAACAGTATATTTGTCTCACACTTAGATATGTCACTGATTTAGAAAGAAACAGATATATATCTCTCACAGATATCATATCACTGATTTAGAAAGAAACAGTATGTATCTCTCACAATTGCAATAAGGCTTCATTGTTTTAGAGACTTCACCATATTTGATATCTGCCAGGGCCAGCCTGTGTTTGCTGCTGGGGTGAGTCCTTGGGAAAGGCAGTTAACTTTCATTTCCTTAGTATGATATAGCAAAAAAATGGGTTAAAAATGCCATTAAATGCACACACACATTGTAACATTCTACCACTTGCAGGGTGGAGTAAATCAAGCAATGACCCACTCCAAGGAATAATTGCAGCATGCGTACTATCCAAGTAAATATCTGCCATGTCACACAAAATAACAATCTTTGACATACAAACCCTGACACACTCATAGCTATAAAAAACATAATTTCTAATAAATTTATTAATTTTTAGTCAACAAAGGTGAAGAAATATTTTTGACTGTGTGGTATATGTCTGTAATCCATAGCCTGTGTAGACAGTAAATACTGGTGATATGCATAATTTAACAGAATAATACCAACCCAGGTGCAGTTTACACAGCTCATTTTCAGTTTTACACAGCTCATCATCAGTTGTATCAATTAAAATGTAAATGGGCAAAAGATAAACAACCATCTTTTTACAGCTTACTTCATTGACAATGGCTTGGGTGATTTTTGTTGCTAGTCCTTTTAACATTGTTTTGTGAGAGTCTGATTTGTATAGGTAAAATGGATAAAACGGAAGAATCAAATTCATTGAAAGTTGGGTAAATCAGAGATGCCTTTTGAACAAAAATAGTTATTACACTTCATCACCTTGAATGAGACTTTTAATGTTTTTTGTAAAGGACATTGGCTACTTTGTGATCAGTGGTAAAGTGTCTTTGAAGTCAGATTTTACTTCATATATGTGATCATGAAACAGCAAAGCTTGATTATTTCATCAATTGGAATAGTCAGGTTAGGAGCAGTTTAGAAGTTTGATTCCTTTCTGAAAGGAAAAACAAAGCATTTAGTGTTGCATATATTTTTATAACTTTCTCTCATAACATTTACTGCTGTCTGCATCAGCTGTAATATCCTTTTCTCTCCTGCCTTGATACAGTTTTGGACTCAATAATTATAATGGTGGCGCTATACAGTTGCATAGGGTTAGATTTGTAAAAGAAAAGAATTTCCCAGGTTTACCTGACTGGTTATCCTGGCTGTTTATAAAAGACCTTGTATATCTTAAATATTGTTAAAAGAACGTTAAATTACATTCATTTGGGCGTTTGATTGACAGGTTTAATTTGAGTTAGAGCATACAGTCTGGCCCTACTTTGGATGTGCACCTATTAAAAAAACCCAAAAGACTGCTAGCTCCACTTGATTATATTCCTGGACATCAAATGTAAATTATAAACAAAGAGCCAATAACTTTATTTCCTTTTTATATGTTTTGTAATTTATTCATTACACTTTCAGAAGCTGCTTTAGTCTATTCCAGCATAATTTGTTTTCCCTATTTTAATAACTGCTAAAGATAGTGTACCTTACACAAATTAAGTTGATTTTTCGAGCACATGGGAACAGCCATTTTGGTTAGCTGTGGTGTTAGATCATGTACAGTTTCCACAAGTACAATATCCAAAGAAATTTCAACCATAGTACATGAAAGAAACATGGAGGTATACCAACATTCTCTCCATTGAGCATGTTGCAAATAAACAACTTAACATTATACCCGTCATTCTCTCAGAAGTACATAATATCTGCAGAGCTTCCCCAATAATAATAATGACAATCATCATCATCATCTAAAAAAGAAAAAAAGAATAACACGTAGAAAAAATTCAGATATCATCATGTATAATGTCTTTCATATCTTATATACCAATGCAATTTGGAAAAAAATACCAGGATAATGATATTGCCACTGTAATAGAAACAACAATGAATTGCACATTGTGTGATATCTATGGATGTGCAATAATCATGCATCACCTAATAGATGATTATCAAATTAATGCTGTATAGTGTCCAACAAATGGTGACAGTAGGGAGTGATTCATGACTATAGTAAAAGTCACACATGATGTGTAATCACATTTGCTGATATAAATTTAAAAACTAATTTTATTTTTAAAATTTGATCGTAATGTAGTTACAACAGAGTTTATTCACTGTAATTTTTGAGTGATCTACAAGTAATTAAAAAAATTTCCAGATAAAATTATTGATTGCTGTGGACTTTTACAATGACAGTTTGGCATTAAACAGGGTCTAGAAAGTTGATATTGAATTGAACTATTTCTAATGCAGGAGGAATTAAAGATATGATCGAATGAACAAGAAGTCATGCTCATTTTCATTCATCCCATGTATGGATATTCAACTATGAATGGGATAGAGGAGTAACATGAGTTTTATTCTTAGCTTGTACATAAGACATTTCTTTAGAATGATAATCTAGCATGATGTAAAATTTAACTAAAATCTGAATTGACAGCCATGATTCTACTGTCTTTTACATGAATGAAAGAACATATTTGTATGGGAAAAATAGGTACTATGTATGAATTGAATAAAAGACATGACATACCATACAGAAGATATATACAAAGTTACATAATTGGTTCAGCTTTATTGGACTTGTGTGCCTTTATTTTTTTGTTTTTCTTTCTTCCTGCCAGTGTTTTCCCAGGCTTTGTTTACGAATGATGACATGGTCACATCTCTGTTTATGTTTGTGGTACAACTTCTTCCCACCCACAGATGTGTTCTCTCTACCATCACGGTGTGCGACTAAAAACGGTTTAAATGGAATCACCTCGCTTGCTTGACTGTGCCTAAAAGTGTTGAAGTACATTATCATTGAATATGTCATTAAGCATTTTTCTAGGAATTTATATAATAACCTTCAATGGAATTTTGATGGACAAGACACAAAAATAAAGTGAATAAATGCCATTTAAAGGTATGTATAATCATAGTCTAGAAAATGACACCTGTAGCTGCAAAAAGTGACTTAGAGCATGTGCATGAGCTATGTGGGTTGCACTTTCGATCATAAATCATGTGCTAACTGAATTCTGATGTTGATTTTAAAGACACAGACTTTGTGAATTTCTTTGCTTCACCTTGACAACAATAGACATTTAAATGTCCTACTTGGCCATCAATTTGTCCCAACTGTCTGTTATACTTGTTTAAATTTTGTGTTTAGCTCATTTTAGGCACTGTTTGGGACATTGTTTCATAAATATATTTATAGCTTTGTTTGTGTTGTTGCAGTTTTCTGTTTGTATGCGTGCGCATGTGTGTGTGTGTGGCAATGATATTTGAAAATGGTAACTAAAGTCTGTCTACCAGCTTGTTTTGTTTGGAAGTGTATTGAATTTTTCAAAGAAAATGTATTTTGTTTTATTTATTCAAATCTGAATTTCCAGTTATTTTCAGTAGGCTGGTATGACTAGAAAATATATTTTAAATTGCAACCACAAAGCCATTTTTATATACCTGTCATAAGGCAGAGTGTATTGTTATTATCTTGCCAATCCTTCCATCTTTCCATTACCAATATGGTTGGTTGGTAGGTTGTTAGCGGTTTAACTCCATTTCTCAGCACATTATATGCTATTCATTGTGGCCAGTATATTTGGTGGAGGAAAAATCTGGGAAAACCCCAAGAAGAACCATTGAGCCACCAGTAGTAATTGGTCAGCTTTCTCATATATCCACATTGCCCAAGGCCTAGTCTCAAAACCATGCTGCCAATTTGGTTTCTGCACAATAACTCAAGTTGTCCTCCCGTTACGGTTACCAAACTTTGTGGATGGTTTGCTCTTGGGGTAAAGAAGAACCTTTTGAGTCATTAACTTAAAGCAAATACAAGGTTTCCACATAATAAATGGAGTTTTTCATATTCTACAGTTGCAAAACTTTTTGAATAGTTTGCTTTTGGGGTAAGGAAGAACCCTGCAGATTTTGGGGTTACAGGGTCAAATGTCTAGGTCACTGACTGAAGGTAGAAAAATGGTTGCACCAAAAGTAGTGGTTAGCTTGCACATATTGTAAGGAAGAAGTCTATTCATTTTGGAGTCAACAGGTCAAAGATCAAGGTCACTGAGTGAAAAAATGGTTTCCACACAATAACTTGAGTTCTCCATCATCTGCAGTTACCAGATTTTATGGATAGCTTGCACATAACTTAAGAAAGAACATTTGAGACTTTTTGCTAAGGCCACAGACCACACTTATTTTTATTTTTTGCTATTCATTCATTGTTGTAAGTACTAAAATTGAAAAAGTCACCCATAGTACATGAAATCCTGAAAGTTTTGTGATATAATGGCAAGCTCATTTTTGTTTATTGTTGTAATGGAAATAAAAAAAGAGTGCAATTAGGTAACACTTTATATATCACTGTCTTCATTGCAGAGCAGCAATTTTAACAATCTATATAGTTCTGTAAACTTTGAAGTGTACCCATTTATTATTAATATAGTTTGTAACATTGTTTTTTAAAAGTTAGTTGCAAAACACACCATTGAACAATATACTATTTTTTTAAAAAATATTCCAGATTTTGGTCAACCTTGAGTACTAGAGTTGTCACCTCCCACCTTGTTCCCCTTTAGGGAAGTTTGTAGACTGTGTTTTTAAGTTTATTCAAATGACACCAATCTGCCAACAGATACAGCTGCTTTTACTAAAACTTTAAAAACATGTTATAACTTCTAAAAAATGCTTAACAGGCATTGATCAATTGACAGAAGTATCTTGGCCTGAAAGGGTTTCAGATTTATACAAATAGTGCTCACACTAAGATGTAGCTTCCTATTCTAGAAGTAGAAAAACCTTAACACAGATTTATCTCAAAAAACATCTGAACATAATTGATCAAATTTGACACAAAGTATCCTGGTATATTGGACAAATGATGCTGATGTGTCATCAAAAATGGATAAGATGTAAAAAGTAAAGAAGCCTTGAAAAATGCAATCAAGAGTGTTTGAAGATATATCAGCAGAAAGCATCCTGCTGACCCAGATTTCTTAGATAGCAAGCCTGGTTTATAGGGCTGCATATTTACATGAATGCACTTAAACTCATCTCTCTCGTATATTTTTTTCTGGCTAAAGAGTAAGCATATTTCCTAGTAAAATGGTTTAGTGATCGAATACCTTTAATTCTTAAAAGTCAGTACAGGATAGTATCCCTTATTATTTTATTATTAACATCCCAGCTGTTTTTTTGCTAATTATTTATCTCCAGTACTCTGAATAAAGTATAGCTGATGTCATTGTGATTAAAACATTCGTTTTGTGGTTGTTTTAATTCATTTAATTTAGATGACACTCTGGCAGGTTAGGTTTTGCTATTTAAATTGTGTTGACTTAATTCCACGCACATACCAGTACTCTTGCCGAGTCTGCCACTTGGAACAGTCCCTTACCTTCATGTGAAGTATTACAGATCGAAGTTCCTCATACCCCCAGCAAATGTGACACCTCCCTTTGGATCTCCTGATTCTTCTCAACCATTGATCAAGGTAGCAGTGGAGGTAGATTTGGTCCTTTGACAAACGGTTAATGAGGTTTATTGTCTTTTACCCAAGGATCTGTGTCTGAAGCCTTCAGGCACTGAGAACAGTAAAATTCTCTCCTGCTTGGAAAGTCTTTCCACAGCCACCTCCCACCTTAATTTCTTGTTAACTTTCTTCTGCAGGTTCTTTCAGCCTTCTGAAGGAGGTATATGTTGCCAGCTGCCCTTCATTGATTATTAGAAGCAATGGCCATGACATCAAGGCATACCTTACATATCCATCTCCATGGTTTTATCAGTGGAACTTCTCCATCTTCACAGGGCCTGGATGCCTCCAAGGTCATACTGGAGCACAGTGAGAACCTACATACTTAGGGCTACTCCTCTGGAGGCAGAAATTGTCTTCAGAGGACTCATCCCCTCTGTGGCTTTACATGATTTGAGAGACTGACAACACTGGTCCCTCACATCAGCTCCTGGCCCATTAAAACCAGCCAAGAAGCAGAATCATTCTGACTGATCATGGAGTCCTTCAGCAAAGTCCTAGAATGTCATCTACTGACTTATATGCAGATATACAACACTGACAGATTTCAGACAGCTAAAATCAGACCTACAGATCTCCCTACAGATAGCCTTGGATAGAATAGATTCATGGTGTATGGAAAATGGCATGAAAGTAAACACAGACAAGCCTCAAGTATTAATGATTACTTCTTTAGGCTCAGAGGACACAAAAATTCTTTCCTGTTTAGAAAAACTCTCCATGGCTGCCTACTGCACTGATCTCCTCTTGCTCCAATATTTGGCCATGGTTAGGAGCATTCTCAAAAGTTTTGTAATGGTAATGAGTTTGCTAGGCAGCATAAGGTAGGTCTGACTCTCCGTCTACAATGCTTCTAACATTACAACTGCATCTAACTATATGGGTCACACTCATGCCTGTCCTCTTAAACCTCCCACTCTGGATGCTGGATCATCACAAATGGGTACTTCCTCAGGGACCTGTTTCCACCTTTCAGTTAAGACACTCAGGACCTTTGAGTTGAAGATTAGGACACTGGTGATCATAGCCTCACATGCTGATCTTTTTTTCATCTGCCTCCTTCAGTTTACTGAAGCAGGACACTGTCACCGATTGCCCTTCAGTGCCCACTGGAGCAAGCAACCAAGACATCGTAACATGCCATGCCCATGGCTTTATCAGCAGAGCTTCTCCTCCCCCCGACAAAAAACAGGAACACAGGCCTTGATGGAGCACAGTAAGAATCTTCTGAGGTCTACTCCCCCAGAGATAGAGACTCTCTTCGGAGGACCCATTCCACTTATAGCTTCATGGGACCTCAGGGACCAAGGAAACCAATCCCTCACATCTGCTCCTGGCCCATCGAGACTGGCCAGGCAGTGTGGTGACCCTGACCACCCCCATGAACTGTCAGCTAATTTCTTCAAAGACACACAGCCCTGGTCCAAAAAGGAACCACAATACAGACCTCTTCGGCAGTCTCTAGCAGAAATTGTCAAAGAGGCCAAAGGAGGAATTTTGCAAGCTCTTCTCCCATTCTTATTGGAGGTGGGGAGGGCATGCCTAGGGACTTCCTTCCTCCTTCAGTGTGCCCCTGATCCATTAACTCTCATAGGTGCCAGACTATCCCTCATTTCAGAGGAATGATGAAGCATAACAGGTGCTGGTGTTACGTATATGTAATTAAATTGTTTGTGTGTTAATTTTTAAATTCTTCTTATTTTATTTTTGTTTCATTACATTTTATTGTAATGATTATTGAAATTTATTCTGGAATTATTCGGAAACAAAGACCGTGATTTAATTGAGGAATTGTTGATATTCATACATTGGACCACATCTGACGTCATCGCCTTCCATATTTGTATGTCGTCGAGATTCGAACCTGGATTCTAATAGAACTATTTAGTGATAGGACTTGTGTTTTCATTCTTAGGATCAAATTTTGGATTATATTCACAAACTGTAAGTCCTATTTACCAATTTTTACATTGTTTTCTAGAGAAATAAATTATTTTGTTAAAATATACAAAGCTTGTTGACTTCAGTCTTTTCATCTGTTACATTTGTATGAGCCTACACGTAACACTGGTTGGGTCCTTTTAGTCATAAACAGGATTCCAAATTCAGTTTTTGGGAACTTCCTCATCTGGTAGAAACTCTCATGTGGTTTCACAAGTTGAATCTGGTAAAATTCAAGAAAGTGTTGCACTCCCTTCTGCAGAAGGGTGCAGTAGAGAATGTGTTCAACAACTTGTCTCCAGCTTCTATTTCTGGATTTTTCTTATTACCAAAAATGGTGGGAAGTTCTGTCTAATTAACAACCCATGCATCCTAAACAAACTTGTGATGGAGGAACCTTGAAGATGGATACCACAGCCTCAGACTGGAATGCCATAAGGGCCATTGAATGGGTGGTCTCCATCGGTATTCAGGATGCATGCTTTTACATCCCAATTTTTTCTCTTCACAGGAAGTAGTTGCGAGTTTTGCTTGATCAGGGTGATGTTCCAGTTTTGTGCTCTGTCATATGGCCTAATTTCAATACCCAGACCATTTACCAGTCATGAGAGTAGATGCCATCCACCAAAGATTACTGGGGATCCCTGTCCTCTAGTATTTCAGTGATTGGTTGATCCATAATGGCTGGTTAGAGTCCTTCAGACAAGTTTTGATTCTTGGTTGGTCCATGGTGACCAAAGTGGGCCTTTTACCCAACCTAGAAAAATCAGAACTGGTTTCAGCTCAAGATTTCATTCATCTGGAGATGAATTTCCTCATGAAAAAAATTTAGTCTTATCACACTGGACAGAATAGAAGTGATCTTGACATGTTGGAGGTGCTGAGAGCCAACAGCCATGCATTTTCTTTCACTTTTGTTGACCTTGAACTCCATAGTGGACCTGGTTCTCCTTGGCAGACTGCACTTGTACTCTCACAAGTTTCTTCTTCTGGCAAACTAGAAACTGCACAGGAATCATCTGACTGCTCAGACTTCTCTAGGATAGGATTTCTGGCCAGGGACATCATGCATGCCATACTTCAGATGCATCAGACTCAGGGTGGGTCACTCATCTGGAGCCAGCAGGTCTGATTTTTCAGGGTTCATGGTCCAAGGAAGAATCCATCCTCAGCATCACTAATTTGGAAATGAGGGCAGTGTTCTTACCCCATCAGGGATGTGTTGACAACATATGAGGCCACCACGTGATTGTTGTGTATGTTTGGTTTGCATTGTTTATTACCACTCCAGTAGAATAAGTGGTTAGAGGATCTGCCTCGGATGTGGGAAGTCATGGGTTTGAACCCCGGCCGAGTAATACCAAAGACTTAGGAAAATGGTACCAGCAGCTGCCTCATTCGGCTCTCAGCATTAAGAGGTTAGTGTTAGGACTGGTCGGCTTGGTGTCAGGATAATGTGACTGGGTGGGACATGATGCCACGTGTCTGCAGCATGATTCCTCAGTACTAGACATTACTATAAACTGCCACACTGCAGACATCACAGCAATTTGACTGAGAAATTGTTAAAGCCACACTCAAAATCCAAATCACACACATTGTTTTGTGTTATTTTCATCATTATGTATTATGTGTGGTTGTAATTTGTAATTGACCTTATCAAAAATCATATTCATTGTGTACCTGATTAGATAACACTGATTTTAGTAAACAGCATAATGTTTATCTTAATTTGAGTCAAGGAAATGAGTATTTTCCCATGGAAATATGGGCCTACCTGATATTTACCACATTCTTTATAAAAATTTTAGTAACAGATCTTATCTTGTTGACAACTTAAATTATTCTAGAAATGAACATTTGATCCTTATCCTGGTTACGCATTTGTGTCTTTATATTTGCGTTTTATATAATCTTGTTTACTTGAAAAATTATTCATTCTTACATTTAATATCTGAGATATGATCAGTTTTATTGTTGTGTTCAGTATGTCATTTGAGTGGAATTATTTATTCAAATTATTATTCACTGGAAATACAAAATTCTCATCTATAATATTTTTTGACTAGAACATTAATTTGGAATTATAGTGATTTCAGACAAGAACATTTTTGGATTATATTATTGTGATAAATCAAAAGATTTAGCACATCACCACAATTCAGACTATTGGCACATTACCACATTCGAGGCTACAGTCACATCAACACATTCAGTATTGGAATTTAATTGGAATACCACTGGAATTCAGTAGGAACTTTATACACTTAGACTTGTGATAAAACTTTCAGGACAGACTGGGATTTAATTCACAATACTGTAAGTTCATATTAAAATTTTCACTTTGTATTGTAAGGAGATAAATTATTTGTTGAATTTTACAAAACTTGATGGTTTCGCTCTTTTCTGTTACTTAGTTTAAGACCATAGAGTCGTAACAGTGATGGCCTTCTCCAGCAACACATCGGTGGTAGTGTACCTTAGGAGACAAGGAGGCACACATGCACATTCTCTCTGTGTGGAGATTTGGAACTTCACTGGGCAATTTCAGATGGGATTACTCTCCAAGTTCGACACATTTCTGGTAACAAAAATATTTTGGCATGCAGTCTGTCAAGGAAGGGGAAGACAGTTCTTACTGAATGGTCTTTGCTCTGATCTGTAGCAGATTTCCCTGTTAAAATGTTTGGGAAGACCCTTGGTGGACTTGTTTGTGACAAAGCTAAACATCAGGCTCCCCTTTTAGATTTCACCAGTCCCCGACCAGAGAGCCTGGACAGCGGACACTTTCACCCAGATGTGGGCTTGTCTGCTTGCTTACACCTTCCCAACCTTGAGGATGGTCCCACAAGGACTTCAGAAAGTAAGGACTTTCACTGTTCAACTCAGAATAGCCCCTCTCTAGTCCAAGTGATTTGATTCTCCGATCTTCTCATCTTGCTGGTAGACCAGCCCAGGATACTACCCAAGAGGAAGGACCTGTTGCAGCACAGGAGATGTCTCCTACACAAAACCCCACATATTCTCTACCTTCATGCTTGTTTCATTTCAAACATTCTCTGTGCCAGAAAAAGTTTTCAAGCAAAGTTGCAGAGTGTATTGTTCAAGCCAGGAGACACTCTTCATTCAAGTTCTGTGATTCCAACTGGAGAATGGTGCAGTAACAAATATGTCAGTGAGTGCATTGGTTGATTTTCTTCTCCTTTTTGAAGAGAAACAATTCTCAGTTTCTAACATCAAGGACTGTATAGCAGCCCTTTTCCAACACACTCAGATTTTCTAAAGGTAAGACCGTTAGTTCAGACTTTCATATTGCAGACCTGATCAGGTATTTCAAGCTGCAGAAGACAGTGTCTTACTTTCTAATGCTGAGATGGAATCTCTTGTGTTTTATGGTTTTTAACAAAAAAAAAATCTTCAAACCTTTTGGTGAAGTTTCTTTTGAGAACCTTAACCTCAAGATGATTTTCATTTTTCCCTTGTTGTCAAAGAGACATAGGAAGGAGCAAGATTCATTACACATTTTTAGCAAAGAAAAACAGCTTCTGTCAGTAGCTCCCATCACTATCCAGATCCCCAGTCCCACCCTTATCTGTGCTGGGGATGATCAGGATAGACATTTATGCTCAGTTAGGGCTTTACATTTCTATTTGGCAGCCTCTAAAGGGATAAAAAGAGGGTAGGAACCAATTTTTCCACCATTTTAAGAATTTGGATCATATTTCAGTTACCACTATTTTTAGATAGATTGTTATGACAATGAAAAGAGCTTATCATTACTTTGGGGACCTTTCATTCATGAAGATTAAATCCCATGAGGTTCATGCCATTGCTACCTCATGGGCCTATCTAACTTATTCTTCTTCAATTTATGTGATGAAAGCCACATTATGGTGAGCTCACACTACCTCCTCTTTCTTCCTTTGTTCCTTGGTGCACCAGTGTGAAGGCATTATTTCTCCAGGCCCCATAGCCATGGCACAGAAAATGGTCCAGGTGGATATCATCTTACAGTGGTGGACACTTCTCCATTAGGGTGAGCATTTCCTTGGTTTTCTTTTCCAGCTTTTGAGGGGCTCATCATCCTCCCATCAGACTGGAAAATTCAGCAATGCAGTAGGAACAGGTAACATGTTGCTGATATTGAAATGTAGTGGGGGGGGGGAGGTAAAATTACTTTTTAGGATGTAATACTATTTCTGTTGGCAGATTCCTTCTACCCCACTTTGATGCCCAATAATGCTCTTTGTCCTTAAAAAAAGATGAGTATTACTGGGTATGCATCAGGTGATAGGGTAGGCTTCTGGAATCTTCCCAGTGGGAAGGTGAATTCTCATCATATGGACAAGGGTAATTTCCATCCTGGAAAGGTTAGCTATACAATACCAACAGGTAAGTATTGCATCAGTAAAATTATTCCCTCCCCCACCCCATCCCAATACATTCTGAAGGGCCAGTATACACTGGAAGTTAATTTAGGTAGCTGTTTTTACAGCTAGAGTAATGAAAGTGCAGAAATGTTTATTTTTACTCACACATGATATTGGAAACTTTAACATTCAGAATGTACTGATAATGGGAGAAGGTCCACCAATAAATTGTATAATTCACCATGGAAACTGTAATCCATGGTAGAAGAGCTTTCCAAACTTTTACCTGAATGAATTGAAAGCATCTGCTATCTTTGTTGCAGAAACTACAAGAGATAAAAATATCTCTGAAGAGATTAAAAAGCTATGCACTGATACTGTTATTCCCAAGCTTTTGATGAAAAGGTGGGGATTACATTATTCCACCTGTCACGGTATGCATGGATCTGTGCAAGCAAGAGTAATGCTATGCAACTGTTACAGTATGTAAGATAAGACTTCAAACTTTGAGATACTTGGGTTTGTCTGTATATGTACACAAAAGGTTTAGACATTTGATTCGTCCCTGTAGGACAGACACATTAGCATATACAATAAAGATTGTTTGTTACATTCTTCTATACAATATTTTCTCTGTGAGCAACATTTAATTTCCTTAACCAAATTTCTAATAACTTTATATTCCAAGGCTTTCTTATAATGTTCCTTTATGACAACGCTTAATTGGGTATTTGATTTGCATGGTCTGTCAGAAAATTAGCCCAGTTATAATGTTTTCATCACTGGACATGCCCAAGCCAAGTAAACAATGGTGATCTTTTAAATAACAAAGGTGACAGGTAACAAAAGTGAGAAAATTACTCCTCATTCATAATCGCTGCATAACAAAAACATAATAAAGGTGCAGGGTAACAAAAGCACGATAGTCGTACCTCATTCATAATCAGCAGTTTAAAATCACGGGTTGCTAGTTCAGTTAAAGCATGACAAGAAATGCTTTGTTTGACAAAATAATTTAGAAATATCCTTTAGCTGTCATTTTATACTGTACACATATGTTGGATAATTGAGTACCACTTGAAGTAAATCTCTCTTTTGTATCATGGAGTCATCTTCAATGTGAAATCAGTGTACCAATGTGCTACATTCCTAATAAACCTCGCTAACAATACAAAAAAAAAGAGTTCAAAATATATGTAATGTCTGCAGTCAGTATGATTTTAGATTGCTCCGGTGGCCTAGTGGTTAGGGTGTCCACCTTGGATGCAGGAGGTCATGGGTTTGAACCCTGGCTGAGTCACACCAAAGACTTATAAAAATGGTACTAACAGCTGCCTTGCTAGGCACACAGCAGAGGTTAGTGTTAGGACTGGTCGTCCTCAGATGTCAGGATAATGTGACTGGGTGGGTCATCATGTCTGCAGCATGATGCCCCAAGTACTAGACATCACTATAAACTGCCACACAGCAGACATCGTAGCGATATGACTGAAAAATTGTTAAAGCTATGTTAAAAATCCAAATCACACATACACTGTGATTTTAATTTTGCATGGCATGATGTTTCCATGGCCTATATTGCAAATTGTTTAAGGCAGGGTTTAGTGATCAAACTGATATCATTCCCTGTAAGATGAAAATGATGTTCCCATGCTACAGTGTGTGATGCACTTATGTCTACTTGGGTCTGGTAGCAAGGATATTAATTCTCTAGTGAGATTGTCACATCTGCAATACCAACAATTGAAGAAACTGTGAAAATTAGTGATCACCAAAAATCAGCCAATTATTTCACTACTGAAAGTGACCAGGATGGGAACGACTAATTTACCAGCTGTTGTAGGGAGGTTTTAAATAGTGTAGTGTACAATAGACTACCTACAAGTTCAGAGTGACACACATGATATTCCTTATGAGCAAAACACCTCAAGTTAATAGGATCATTAATATTGACAATTTTTTTCTTGCTGTTACATGTACATGTATATTGATCCTTTCAGCAGTTGGCAAAACTTCTTTACTGCATGTATGCCCATAATCATTGATATATACATCATGGACACTAATATAAACATTTTTAAAAAACCCAATGAATTTGGATTGAATGTTTCTTGGTTATGATGTTATACATTTCCCAGTCCCTGTAAAATGTTGTCAACAATCTTTATTTATATAATGCATGTGATATTAAATAATTTATGAAAAATGCATCACCTATCAGTAAAACTGTCTAGATATTGATATTTATGAGCAACAATAGGAAGAAGTCAAAGAATAGCAGTAAAAAATTTAAGTTCCATCTGCCATCAATCACCCACACATTAAGTATGAAAATGTTCTTTTTTTTCTTCTTCATGTTTTAACATTATATGGAAATATTGGCATTACAAGATTACTAAGACTGTAGCTATGTTAGTTCACTGTAAGATATTTTCTTGTTTGCCTATTCCGGTAGAAACAGTGAGAGCCAGATTGCTTATGAAAGTTGTTTTCTATTATTAGGATTCTTATGTGGTTCATAATGGAAATTTGATGCACTCTTGTAAGTCAGTCAGTAAAAATATTTTTGCATTAAACTTATTACTATTCCAGTATTTGTGATAAGTGTTCCAGAGAATCAGAAATAGTGTAGAACTTGAAATCTTGTCTGCAATTCAGGGTGAAACCTACATGTACATTCAGTAGAGGGCTGGATCTGCCTACATTGTATTATGATTCACTTTATCTTATTCGGGGGAATATAGTGTTACACTTATTCGTACTTCCGTGTCTGTTTATCACACCATTATGTTTTGTATTTAGTTAATATTCGTGTAACTTTTTGTCTGCAGGATCACAGAACATTGCATATAGATACCTCTTGTAGAGTACATGACCCAGACCTTCAAAATATCCTCATTTTGACCTATATTTCACACTTTGGTGACTTTGATTACATTTTGAATTCATTTAGTTTCTTGTGCATTGTTGGCTACAGGGTCATGCAACTTTGCAATGTGTAAATTTGTTTTGGTGAGCTCAGTCCTCTCTCCAGTCAATAGCTCCTCACTAGTACCTACCTGTCTGATGTTTTTGTTGACTTCGTGGAAATTATGTTGGAAAATAGGGGTATAGCAGTAAGGGAGGGAAAGGCATCTAGGGTGTTAATATTCACAATTCTAATCAGTTAAAATTTCTGTATATTATAGAAATAGTGTGTGCTGTGATTGGCAGTTAGAGAAAATAGACCTGGGTGAATTTGGAATCCATAAAAAACTGTATTGCTTAGTTTGGGCATCCTAGACAATTTTAAATCTAGAAGACCATGCTGGATTGTGCAGATATAGTTATCATATTAAAATAAAAATGTATAAAGCAGCGAGGAATTTTACATAATGATTGTTCATTACAGTAATTAGTTTAATTGGTTATGCCAGTTTAATTCATGTTGAAATTTCCTACAAAACTGTGTGCTTCCATGATTTTCTCAGTTGATGACAACTAACCCACCTTACTAACCCACACATGCAAAGCATGTAACATTTTAAGACTTGTTCTTTAACTATACTGCAAACATTTCTGAACCATCACATTCTCATGGTTTACTTGATTACTGTCTATCAGACTAAAGTGAAAAGTCCATCTTAAGCAGTGTAGAAGTAGGTGCACAACACGATCAGCTAAATGTTTGCATGCAACATGCTGTACAATCTGGATAATTAACATGTACACTTTTTTCTTAAATTAGGCAAGGTTATATGCATTCACTTCTTTTGTGCTTGCTGTTATTTAAATGTACTCATGTACAAATATTTCAGCATTTTAAAAGTTATCCCCATTTTTTTTTATATTAGAAGATCAATCCATCAAACCATCTCCAGTTCTTAACAGTGTGAGATATCTTCATGAGACTTGGTATGCATTTGTGTCAAGACAAATTTGTGTCTTATGTAAGATTCAGCTTTGTCAGAATTAATACTTTTAGAGCTATCTCTCCATGTTTGATAATTGTTTGTACACCTTACTTTATACTACTTAACCATTTGAGGTATCATCATGAATCTTTGTGTGCTCTTGTGTCATGGACAATGACTAGACAGTGTGTTTTGTAAGAGGACAGGTTTTAACACGGAATGCTTTTTATTTGATCAGTTTTGGTAGAGGTACCCCTTTTATTTAAAAAGAAACAATATACATGTCCTAGACCATCTCTTTGTCACACACAAAACAGTTCATATCTTCAGATTGTTTGAGATATCTTCATGCACCTTTGCATGTATTTGTATTAATTGTGGCAAGATTTTTTGTAACGTACAAGAATGGGTTTTATCAGATTGTTACTTTTAAAGTGGAGGATTCCATAAGTACTTGATTATGGATAGATTTAGCAGTGAGCAGTAAAGTCCGAATAAGTCCAGCCTGTAATCACTTAGCTGTATGAAAATAAACGTTTATCTTAGAAACTAAGAAATTAAAAACCTTGTTACCTTCATTTGAAATAAATTTGACATGGATGTATAAATGCAGCCAATAAAATTACTCCTAAGTTTGCTTAATTCTACCTTCACTGAGAGGACAGATATAGGAAAAAATAATTTTAATTGGACTATGAGTTTATCAACGCTTGTGATGCCTTTTTCCAGATGCCCTAGAACTAATGGTCTTCACATTTGGAGACCTTACACCTACAGCTCGCAGCGTGAAGGTGCTCGAGAGCCCTGATGGAGCGAAAGAGTTCCAGCCCGCTACATGGAACAGTATAACAAATCCGCCACTTGGCCTGGACAAGATGGCTGCCTATCAGGTCATCCTCGAGGTTGACATGACATGCAACTATGATGACTTCCGCATGGTCTTCAGGGGACAAGTTGGAAATGAAAGGTAGTATTTATCACATATTTTTACTTAAAATTTCAGTTTTGATTATTTTGTATTAATTGTTCAACCGTTTCTGACTACTTGTTCAAAGTACTTTTGACACTCAGATGTGACATATTATAATCTTTGTGGTGAAAGAAATGAGATTATCCGCTTAAAGTCACACTGATCTTGTATGGACTATCACGCTGATGGGACAGGGAATTAGATCAGGGACTGCCTCGATGCAGAATGATTGCAGTCTATCCAGGTCCCAGCTTCACTTCTTGTATGCTTTGCTGAAATATGTTAGCTTTTTTTAATTCTTTGAAGCACAGGTAGTGAAATATTGTGTAGTGATTTATTTTCAAGCATTTAATTATATGTTTATGTGTTTACAATCAGTCAGCCTTCTGTAAAAAAAAAAATAAATCATCCATGACAATTTCATAGTGTTTTGGTTATCAGTTCATACCCAGATAATAATGTTTGATGGACAGCAGCACAAAATTAGATATTAAAAAATGTACATTTTGAGATGCAGAATTCTAATACCATAAAAAATAACCAATACCTGTAATACATTAGAGTTATTAAGTATACCAAGAAACAAACAAACAAGAGTCCACAAAGTGTTTGTCATTAACTATGGTAGGGTCCAGTTCTCTATTCAAAGTGCTTCTGTCCAATTCATCAACTTCACATTTCCTCAACATCAGACAGGAAAATTGGTTTTTGAATTTGTGTGGTCATTTCTTCTTAATTTGTTACTTTCAACTTTCTTTGTAATTACTTACATTCTAAAACAAATTGCAAATAATGTATTTGTACAGTAAATCTACATGTGTATAGGTTGAAAATTAAGGATATGCATTTATTAATGCTGTCCTTCATAAGCAAGTTTTTTTTATGAAATAGTCTACTATGCCAAGTTTCTTTGCCTTGTCTGGCCTGCTTTAGATGTTACCCTTTTATATGAAGTTGTCTATAAGGCCAAGTTTCTCTGTCCTCTCTAAATTGTCATAGAGATCACCCTTTTTATGCAATCACCTGTCAGGAACATCCACTTTCTCAATCATCTGACTTAGTGACCTCTTTGTCTGGTGTCTAGTGGTAACTTTTTACCACAGGTTGCACTCAGAAAGAGATGCAGCTTTTCTCTGCAGACAGTGTTTGTTGCCACTTTTCAGGCCTATACAAGAGTCATCTGTCCATTGGATGAAATTAAGAAAAGAACAGTAGTCCACTGCTATGACAAATGTGTTTGAGTCAGTGTGAAATGTTTATTATAACAAATATTCATTATAACAAAGTGTTTTCTTGATGTGTATGTGATCTCTGGTGTGAAATGTGAATGTTTTTTATATCAGTGAATTCATAACCGAGTTTCCATGTAGTGAGAGCTTACTCTACCATGTTAGAAGTATGGGTAAATATGTTCTAGTTTGGGAAAAGAGGGCAGATTAAAGCAGTATGAAAATAGTTATGAGCAGGTTATGTTTATGTGTGATGATGCTCCTTTCAGACTCACATATTCACTTGTCACCAGACTATTAAGCAGAATAAGGAAGAAACACAATGCAAACACATCATGAACCTTTTCAGTGTGCGTTTGGTCTCCCATGTGAAAAAAAAGTGAAAGTCATGGTCAAACTGTGTTGTAGATGGGCCAAATGTTGGTGTTAGGGCATGAGTACACAAGTACAAGTGTAATGGGTGACTTAGGATACGCTTGCTCTCTATTAATATTTTATTGCCAGATGTTTACTGCTCAAATCCTGCCTCACACCTCCATCCCCACTTGTAACTTTTATGTACATGTATATTTTTTTTTTAAAATTGTGCAGAATATCTTTAGTTAGATTTTGCCTACGTGACCTAGGTCTATTAAGAGCATAAAATTACATAGGATCTATAAATAAATGCTGACATATGTTTTGACAGTTACTAATAGTAATCTTAATAATAAGACTTAATTGCAACTTTGAATTAAATTCTCATCGGCTGATGGGATTTGGAATGTTGTGAAGAATTCAGTAACTTTCCATTGGTTGGGCTAGGTCACATGAATAAGCAGTTTTGAGGCAAAATGAGTTGCAAGATCCATCACGTGGGGTTTATTATGAAATATAGTCATAATAGTTGGTCTATATAAAGAGGGAACTGAGCAGTCAGATTCATCCATATTTTTTGTTTTTTTCTGTATGTATGTCTGTCTGTCATTGCCAACAATAGTTATTTTTGAGGAAAGGGGATGTAACTGACCCTTGAAGGAATGGGTATGTAATGGACTAAAATCTGACTTCAAAGAAACGTTGCTGCTTATCAGGAGATAGCCAGCAATCTTTAACAAACTAACAAACTTGGCTTCAACATTTTCATTCAAGGCAACAAAGTGTATTAAGCTTTGTTTCTTCAACACCCATCTCTGATTTACTTGAAGAAATTGGATTGTTCAACTTGTGTCCTTTACAAATGCAAATTGGCCAATGGTCTCACCCACAGGCATACTGAAAGGACTAGCAAACACAAATTCAACCCTAGCTATTGCTAATCATAATATGTAGAATGGTGATTGTTCATCTCTCACTGCTTTACCTTTGAGTCACATTAGTGATAATTAACTGTATAAATTGCCCTGTGGCACTCCTTTTCCAAGGGCATTAGGCATGAGCTATGTGAATCACTAACTGTTTATTGATTAACTGGCCATTGGTTACAGGCATATAAATCACTATCAAGAAAGATCTCTATCTCTATTTTTTTAAAATAAAATTTGCTGGAGATCTTGCATTTAAACACAGCCATGTTCTTGTTTTTTGAGTAAAAAAAAGATGTTTTTCATGTGACATGTCATAATCTGGCAGGTATGCAATTGAGACTAAATGAAACAAAATGGTGTCTGATCTGGTTTGAAATCTGCAAATCTACAATTACCAGCTTTGTCACTGGTTTGCACATAGGGTAAGGAAGAAGACAAATGATTTTTTAAATTGATTTTTTAGTCAAAGATGAAAGGTCACAATCACTCTGACTGAAAGAAGAATGGTTTATGCTCAACATTTCATGTTTTCAACCATGTACCTTTTCCAAACTTTGTAAATGACTTACATGTTGGGTACAAAAGAAGCTTTTTGATTTTGGGGTAAAAGTTCCAAGGGTAAAGTTACTGTGACCAAAAGAAGCAAAATGTTTTTTGAGTTATAGTTTTCGTTCTAGACCACATATGTTGACCACAGTTTGTGGAGGGCTTAATCAGTCCTGGAATACAGGGTTATATAATCAAGATCTTGGACGAATTCAGTGATAAATGAGATCAATTAATAAGGTGATCTTGCATCTGACTGGCTAATATGTTACCTCTCTGAAGGTCATATTTCTGATTTGATTTTGATGAAACTTGGAATATAGGCTTATAGGATCTCAAGATCTTGTATAAGTTCAGTTATTAGCAAAACCCACATTTGAGGGGATTCAGTTGTTTTCACTTTAGAGACTTTATTTCTGATCTGACTTTACTTTGGTAAGTAGGCCTAAATCAACAGTTATGAGCAAGATCGGTGCATATTGATGAAGTGATATTGCGTATAATTGGCTGAGCTTGACAACTCTTTAGTGACTATTTCTGATAAGATATTTGTATCAAACTTAGTGAATGCACTTATATTATCAAGATATCCAGTGAATTTTATCATGGGTAAAGATCTGCTCCCATTAATGACATTTTGCACAGTAAGAAGTAGTTCTCACGTAGTATTAAATTAAAAAATTTAATCATTTTTTTTAACATTCCTTCTGTCATCAAAGTAATGCAAGGGAAATAACCCATGCTAATGAGAATTGCATGTTTTTGGTATACAGTACTTAACATTGCAAAGATATGCAAACCAGATTTTAAAAAAAATTACAGTACAAAGGGCATACATTTCAAAGGTACAATTAATTAAAAAATTCTCAATTTATGACTTAAAAAAGTATTACATATACATTTTTTGAGGAACAAATAAACAATTGCAGCATAAACAATGCAGTGTGGTTGTTAAGGATCAGAATTTCTTTATATAATTACCAATGTTTGTTTGCAAGTAACTGCTTTTTTCTAATATTGATATTGCTCAAAAAAAACATTTGTGATTATAAATTTATTTGCAGAGATTTTTCTAAAAAAAAAACATTTGAAGAGATTTTAAAAAAATATCCCCCATACATTGGTAGGCATGTGTTGGGGAGCCATCCCATGGACTACCTTACAATTACTTTTTTCTGCATATGTCTTACCTTCTGTATAAGGCTTCAAACAGCGAGATTTTTGAGCCATTAAATGGGAAAAAGGTACAAGAAGAAAAGAGAATAGCCTGAAGAAAGAAAACACTATATACTGGAAGAAAGAAAAGAGTATTGTAAGAGTATAAGTATATAATAGGTATACATCTAAATCTTTTAAAGCTAGTTTCAGATGATATGTACACAAATATAATCAACCGCTAAGGTGGCTTAGTGGTTAGAGCATCCACCTTGGATGCGGGAGGTCAGAGGGTTCGAACCTTGGTTGAGTCAGACCAAAGACATAAAAATGGTACTAATTAAGAGGTTATTGTTAGGACTGGTTGGCCTGGTGTCAGGATAATGTGACTCGGTGGGACATGATGCTACATGTATGTGGCATGATGGCCCAGTGCTAGACATTACTATAAACTGCCACACTGCAGACATCATAGCAATATGACTGAAACATTGTTAAAGCTATGTTAAAAATCCAAATCACACACACACACACACACACACACACACACACACACACACACACACACAGAGTCAAGAGATAATTCAAGATTGTAGACAGATCAACTGATTTTCATAAATATAGTACTACATGACTAAATTAATAAAATGTGTACTGTTCAGGTTCAAAACATTCCTGTTTGTTTCTTTTGGCTAATTCCATCTCACAAATGTAGTTATCATTTTAAAAAATTTTAAACAAAGGTAGGGATGGAGGTTTTCTCTCATGGTGCATATATGTTTCTTTTAGATATCAGAAATATATAATTAATTACATTGCCTGCTTCTAATATTCCAACAGTTATTCATGTAAGTAAAAAGATATGCAGAAAATTGGTGTTGTTTCTAATCCACTGGCTTAAATCATTCCAAAACTGTTTTACAGCTGTACAATCCGAAAAAAGTTGAAGTAATGTTTCAGGTGAATCCGTACTAAAAGAACATTTATTATTATTTGCTGTTCCAGTTGTTTCTAGAAAAGTGTTTGTTGCAAGAACTCTGTACAGTAATTTAAACTGATACCATATTAGATTAGAATCTTTTATAATTTTTAATGTTACAGCAAAATGCCTTGTCTAGTCCAATTGGTTTGGTAGATTAAGTTGCATTTTCCATTCAGTTAGTGTGTTTGTTTCTAATATTTCTGTGTCTTTTACCAAGACACTATAAATATTTCCATAACCTTTCTTAGTCTCACTCAAGAAGTAAGGTCTAATTTGCAATCAAGGTTTTTCCAAAATTTCTGGTTGGGATTCGATCAATAATTTATTCATATATGATTTCACAGAATTAAGGATCCTTGCATATTGTAGAAAGTTAGTGCCATCTTTATATATTTCATTCACTTTTTTGCCATGAAAGGAATTGCCCATTACTCTGGACAGTATCATATATAAATAGTATACCTTTTTCAAATGAATTCTTGCTAAAAAAAATAAAGACCCTTCAACCTTAATATTTTCATTATACATTATGGCTTCAGTAAGAAAATCTGAAAAAGTTTTTGGAATAAATTTTTTAGACTATATGTAATAAGAAATAAAAACATCCTTCCAAAATATATTATCAGCATTTTCTAGGTTCCATTTTATATAATTGATATCAAACTTGTGAATATCCTTCAGAAAATCAAAATAATGAAACATTAGTTTACTCCATTTTTTACTTTTAGTAATATTCTTTTGACTCAGGATATTCTGAGAGAACAAATTAATTTTTTTAAGGAAAAAATTGCAAGTCCCCCTACTTCAGAATTTTTATTTATTACTTTTCTTTTTATCTTGTCAACTGACCCTTTCCACAAGTACTTGTAGATTAATCTATTTGATTTTTTAATGAACCATTCTGGAGAATTTGGTAAAATTGTTAATAATGTGATTTTATTTTGATAAAGAAAGTGATTTTATCACAATAATTTTCCCATAGGGGTAAGAGTTCTCTGTGACCACTGAGTCAGAGTTAATTTTGATGTCATTTAATTTACTATCAACTGATAAATTATTAAACTCTTTAATGAGATCTTTCTCTCTAGTCTCTCTTTGCCTTTTCTTGAAAGAAGAATAAGATATTGTTTTTGCTCTAATCTCTATTGGAGGTACTTCAAAAAATAATTAATCATTTATGTTATATTGTATTTCATCATTTGGAATATCACTGATATCATTTTGTACATAAATATCAGACAGATATTGTAATTTAATGTATTTAACTATTTCTTTTATATTTTCAATATACATCATGTCTTTAAGTAGTAGGTTATTGAACTTGCAAAATGATTTTCCCTTCTTGAAGTTCCATATTTTATACACTAATGTTAAGAGAGAATGGTTCATTCTTGTAACAGGATTTGACCTGAATGGATGCTTGGATTAAATGACAACACAACACAATGTGATGAAAGATGGAAGTTTATGAAATGAATTGATAAAAATATGTATATCCTCTATAACATATACAGTGTGATTCTTTCATGCTCCAAATACATAACTCATTTGATTACTTAACACAAACATTCACAAATGGGAAAACAAAAATGTGATTCATATATTCAAAAATGAAGGTAAGATTCATATAATCTCATGTAATGAAAGTAAGATTCATATAATCTCATGTAATGAAGGTAATGAAAGTTAGATTCACATAATCTCACGTAGTGAAAGTAAGATTCAAATAATATCATGTAATGAAAGTAAGATTCAAATAATATCATGTAATGAAATTAAGATTCAAATAATCTCATGTAACGAAAGTGAGATTAAAAAAATCTCATGTAATGAAGGTAACACAATTGTATTCGATTGAAACAACATCATCAGTTGAAACAAATATGATCAATTGAATCAACATTACAATTGTACCAAACACATGACTTGTGACTCAGTTATTTGTACAGCCCATACAATTCATAACCACGTATGACTCATAAATATTTGTAAAATCTTGCAAACAAAACATTTGACCACACAGTTCTCCTGAATTCCTGGGTTGGCCCACACTTGTATTGGCCATACACACCCTTCGTGGATCCACCATGTGCACTAGTTTACAAATCAGCTGTTCTGTCTTTGTATGGCCTTGATGGTCACACCTGCTTCCATCCCCATACCGACATACAGATGGCCAGACCGACAGCCTGATATACCCGCTCACACATGCACAGCCCTATGGCTGTAGAACAAAAAATGGAGAACGTACACTCCTTGGCAAGATCCAAAAGACCAATGTGTCAGTTAGAGAAGAAACTTGTCTTAAATCTCCAGGAGAATGAGTCTTAGTAAGGGTAAAATACCCGTGCATACCGTGCTCTTTGTGTCTCTTGCCGCAAGCAATCTACGACGAATTCAGTCGCTTAACTAGAAAAACATTTATCCACCCTTAGGTAACATTTTTCGCATGTACGACGAAAATAATCAAATCATTCTAAGGCAAAACCAAGTTATTTCTTGCCTTATTCTGTGACGATTCTGTACCCTGGTACAATATCAGCTGCTTCAATATCTTTAAGTAAGTTCACCGAAATGAGGAAAAAATCAAGCCTTGCTCTTTTGTTTCTTCCCCTTGAAGTGTATTTTTTCTGTTCTCCACGAATTTCTCTCCAGACAACAATGAGCCAATATTTATTTGTGATTTCTATCAGTTTTTCTCTTGATCTTGGGTTCTTCAGTCTGATATAATTATATGTATCATGTAGTTGATTCATAACAAATTTAAAATCTGTGATTATCAAGTTATCATGATAGTCATTTAAGTCAACTGTTGATAAAAATTATGAGAGTTTTTATTTGGACCATACATATTTAGTAATGTTATGTTCTTATTTTCTATGTGCAAATCTATATTAATCTTATTTCCCTCTGTGTCTTTTCATATTTGCTATATTTGAAATTTTAAATTGTTGTTAAAAGAACTGCTCATCTTCTAGATTGACTTGAAAAATTGCTAAAAAAGCATTTATATCCCAGCCAAGTAGGTATATAATACTCTTTTTTTGTAGGAAAAGTGTATCTTGTAGAAAATCAATTGTGTTTGTTTTAAAAAATGAAAGACATCTCTATTGGATTTGTCACCTAAACCCAGACAGTTCATGGATGCAATGGTAGTTTTATCAGTGATCAGGTAAAGTCCCAAAGCTTATTTGGAAACAATACTCAGGACAGAGATATCTGAACAGTTCCATACATCAGATCTTATTATAATTGTACATAAAATCATAAGTTGCAAAGACAGTTTATTGGTGCCTTTGCCTTTGACATAGGAAAGGACATTTTTAAGGAGGGAGAGAAGAAGATAGAGAAGAAGACAGAAGTAAGAGGAAGCACAAATGCATAAAATGTTTTTACTTTCCTTTTGGTATAAGGGAGCCTATTAATAAGTTATAAATTTAAACATTTCTAATATATTTACATTTTCTGCAAATACTTCCACAATTACATTAAATGCTTTTGCAACAAAGAAAGCAAGCAGAAGATTATTCAAATTGCATAGCAAGAATTCTTAAATACATTTGCAACAAAAGAAAAATGCTGTCATAAACACCTTTGCAGTAAAGATAGCAAGCAAAAAAAATGTACATAATACATAGCAGGCAAACAATATACAGTATTGATTTAATAGTAATAATACAAATAATTAAAGGGTTACAAATAATGCACACAAAAAAACATTCAAAGCAAAACCCAGCAGGCAAAGGTCCTACCAGTCACATGACAAAAGCATGACAATACAATGACATGGCAATACAACCAAAAGATAAAATAGTGGCTGTATGGCAATAAGACAAATACCAGTTCCCCAATTTAATGTTGGATACATTTATACATTTTCATTGTGCAGTTTAAAATTTTAAAAGGATGTCATAATCTGTTTACGATCTTTTAAATTTATATTTATTAAGCAATATTATATTTTCACTGCAAAAGAATGATACCTGGTAAATTTGATTATTGTTGTTTCTTGAAAGAGCATATTTTCCAATTTTTTCTTAGAATTCTCTAAGAACATAAACCAAAAATTAAAACTAAAGTAGAACCCATTCTGGAAGTAAAATGGTATCTGTTTTCTTAAATAGATTGCTATTTTATTAGGAAGATTGCTTTCTGGAAGTAGCATTTAAATAAAGTAAACATAAATAAAAATAAAATAGGATTCATATATGTTTGCTGATACAAGGGAAAAATCCAAGGCTTTGACTGAGAGATGTGTACTATAGCATAGTTATATACATGTAGTTCTAAATCTGTGACTGTTTAAGTTGACGGGTCAAATATTAGATAACTTTACTTTTTTTTTCCCCTTATTCTTGTCTGAAGGTTGACATTTTTTTTGACTGGCATAAATTTCCTTAGCTAGTCTCCTTTCTATTTTCATAAGAACTGGCAGGTTAGTCACTATTCTCTTCTTAGAGCCTTGCAGGTGTTTAGCACAAAACAACACCAGTTCCGTATCTTCCCAGCAACTGAATTTTATTATAATGGGTGCTGAACCAAGAGCTTTGGTAGGAGTTCTGTGTACTTCACAAATCACATATCATGTCCTCTTTGCTTGTTGATACCCAAGTCTTTCTCTAAACTTCTTTGACTACCTGATAATGTTCTTACCAAGATCATCTTGTCTAACCCCTACAACAGAGGGTTGTATTTTCTTTCATGCTTTTCCATGAGAAGAATTTTTCACTCCAGAAGTGTAACTGACTCATTATCGTCTCATCCAGGGTTTGGAGATCTTGCTTACTATTATTCTGCAATTTTGTCACTGACTTTTCACAAAAATTTAAGGCTCTCCTCAATATCAGTGATTTCAAGTTTCGCTGCTTTAGTCTTCTCCATTAATAGCCAGAAGTTCTGACCTCAAAGTGTCTACACTGCTTCTTATATCATTCAGAAATGAATCTGTCTTACTTTCCATAGCCCGATATCTTTATTCTGCTCTCTTATCAAGTTCATCAAACCTTTTCTGTTGTTAAAATTTATCAGTGGACATTTCTGTGTCAGTTTCAGGCACACATTCAATACCAATATTAGACACACCTATCTGATTTGCAGATGACACTTCTGTCTCAGATGGGCTTTTCTTCAGATTTCTCTTTAACTGTTGTTTTGTGTGATTGTTTTCAACTGGACTAAAATTCACAGGAACAGATATGCAGGTACTCCTCAAATTAGGTTTGGATGCCATTTCCTTTTGAAGGCAAATATTTAAGTTTCTTCATAAATGGAGGGGAGAGGGGGGTTGTTAAATTGACTGCATACAGCAGAATTTCAATCCATACACACTTTCGTACATTTTGTTGTGATAGTTTACTTATACCATTTTAGTTCCCATTCAACAGCTTGCTTTCCAAAATAAAAAATGGTCCAATAAGGCTCTTCTCTTATGAGATACCTTACCAGGTGAGCAAAACACAACAGCTTTCCACCATGGCAAAACTCAAAGAAAAAAAATTTGCATATATAAGATTTTTAAATATTAGGAAGGAAGTTTGGTATGTTTGGTGAAACAGAGTTTTACTAGAATTCCTATGTAAGGGCCTGTTACATTTGTAATTTATATGTTATGACATAATACAAAATGAATTATTTTATGACATGTCATTATATTCAGTGTCATTACTCACAAATTATTTGAAATTTATATTTTGTATTTTTAGTATTTTTATATTTAAAAAATACTCCAGTATGCAATTATTTGCAAGAGATTTTGCATACTAAATGTGCCTTTATCATTGGAAAGAACTTTAAGCAAAATGTAATATAGGTAAAATTGACATGATATAATGTTTGGACATAGTTTACACAGGGTGTGTTCTTATAATGCTACATAAACCAGATGAGCAATATAAAGCTTATCTATGCCTCTTGTTTTCAAATAGAGGAAGAAATCACACACACACACACACACACACACACACCGATTCTTTTACAGTTTTAGAATAAACCCAGGAATATGCTCACAGCTGTCAATTGAACTGGATAGTAAATATTTGTACATGCATTTACAAGGATGTAGTTGTTAAAAAATTAAATATTGATAATCTCTCTTTCAGAGTTGGTCTAAATTTCGATGCTGTTGTGGAGAAGCTGCAAGTAACTGGAAGGCTTCAAATTATTCTTCTTTTCTCAATGGAAGTGCCTTTTCCACATGTTTCCAAGGCAACTATTTCATTTATTGAAAGGTAATATTACACTTCAAATCATATCAATAGTTTTTCAGGTGTTGATGTTTAGATTCCATGAGAACTGTCATTCTAGGACAATTATATAAGCAGAGATTAATTTTGTGGCATGTTTGATTGATTGTACCTAACATGAGATCCAGTTTGCAATCTTGCTTTGAATATCTTGCATATATAATACAAAAGCAAGAATCTATTTGGTACTTAGTGTAAGTGCAAACAAGAGCTTGTTTATGAATACAAGACTGACTGGCATGGTTAAGATTTAAGATGATTTTGGTACCTCTCTAAACAAGGTAATGAAAGGCAATACAGTTTTTCACCATGGCAACCAAATTACTTCCAGTACTCATCAGACATGTCATACACATTTAATTATTGAAATATCCATCATTTCCTTTTAAACCATTCATCCATTAATAATTTGGTATTTCTTTTATGAATCCAGCTGATTTCTGAAATTAAATTTGGCATGCAGCTGAATTTCAATACTACATGTATCTTGTTTACGTCAGCAGCTAGCATTTTTGTCAGTATTTGAAGGAGATATGGTCCATGCATGTCAAATTACAATGAAATTTGAGGCATTGATTATTTGTTATTTTCTGCCCACATAGAATCATAACTACTGTTGTTCTTTCTGCAAGTTATTCTCCAGAAGTTGCATGATAATTGTAAAATAGAGAAAAATCCAGAGCATTTCCAATGGAATGCCACTGCAAATCCCCAAGCTGTTTACTGCATAATCAAACTTCCCCTCTCATGCTCACCCATGCTCACCCAACCCCAGGCATTGCAGGCGGTATTTCAGGGCTCATACTGCTGTAGTAAACACGTGTGTAGAAAGATAGCTATGATGCATCTTTAGAATATGACTGCTTTTATGAAGTTTGGTAAAAAAATATTTGGAAAATGTCAGTGTGATTGAAATTTGTCTACATTTGACTTTTACCCTTTCCCAGAGACCCCAGGGGTGGGAGCTAAGGATAACATCTTTCTTGCAGGGACAACTTAATTTCAAAGTTTCATGAATTTCCACAAGCAGTATAGAAGGAGTGTGGTAGTTAATGGATATATGTTCATACAGATGGAGGGTATCACAATAGTCTTGACACTTTTGAAAAGTGCATGATCAACAGTTTGGATAATTACATGTAATTAAGGTCCTCTCATTATACTGTGTACATAGAGCATAATACCTTGTTCACTTAAAGGTATATGCTTTATAATTGATCAAGGCCCAGGTTAAAAAATCTCATGAGTACAATGAATTTGTGAGTTTCTTCAGTTTTTATACAAGTGAATTGTCAGGCATAAATACTTTCAAAATGCTGTTGTTCTGTTACTTTACATACTTTGTGAGAAACATGTAATTACACCTTGCTGTTTCATCGTAGGAATTTTAAATAGTTTTGCACCAACCATAAAATAATGAAACATGAATGAACCATGATGTCAAAATGGATGAAGCATCAAAGTGATTGCATTGTGATGTCATATATTTACATTTTACTATTGTAGCAAAAACACATGCTTAAATAAGCCCCTTCCACGACTAAGAGAAAAACAATGACTGCGATTGTAATTGTGAATTACAGAATTTACAGGGTTACATTAATAGAAATAATGTGAGAAGTGCCAGAAAGTTTGTTATGGCCATGCATTGAGATGTGATACCCCTTTTGTAGTCACATTATCTGTCCATCCATCTGTATGATCATCCCTCCATCAGTTCACACTTCTTGTTATAGCCTAGCTTTGCAACCCTTACACATAACTGAATGCCGTTTGGTAGGTGAATTGCCCATTTACATGTAGATGTGTCTTTTTTAGGTTTCAACTTTTCAGGTCCAATCTGACAGAGTTATTGCCCATTTCCATCAGCTCTCATTTCCATTACAATAGATCCTTGTAACCAGCATAGCTCAGGAACCACTCAACATATTTTGATGCAATATGACATGCATATTGCCTCATAGCCCTAGATGTGCCTTTGATGTTTTGTTTTTCTTGTCCGCTCTATTTTGGAGAGACCTTTGTCCTTTGACAGTTACCATTATATCTGAAGTGGCTTGTTTGCATTAGCTCAAGAACCTTTCAGCATACTCTGATGCAGTTTGATGCGAACATTGTCTCACAGACTTGCATTGTTTTCATCTCATTTCTAAGAGTTATGGACCCCTGATTCATGTCCATTTTGACTTTGGTTTCTGCAAGATAAATTCACCAAAATATGTCACCAACATGTGTTGGATTTCAACCAGATTTGGCATGTGGCTTCAGATTGGTGGCATTTTTAGTTTTCCACATGATTTATAGGGGTTATGACTCCTGATTGCCCATCTTTCTGACTTTGGTTTCAGCAGAACAACTTTACTAAGCTTTGTTGCATTTCAACCCAATTTGGTTTTCAGCTTTTTATGGATGAGACTATAAATGAGTTTAACTTGAAATGTTGCACATTATTATTTAGAAGGGTTATGACCCCTGATTGTCCATATTCCTAGCTTTGCTTTCTGCAGCATATTTTTGCTAAGAATTATTGCATTTTGGCCAGACTAATTATGCATTTTTATATTTAGTTAGATTTTCAGCAGTTCATGTTATAATTTGCAAGAGTTATGGGTCCTGAATGCCTGTCTTCTCCAAACTTTGCTTTTCTGTCAGGAGTTCTTCTATACAAGACCTATGGAGCAATTTGTAGAGAGCGATGCCCTTGCATTGTACCCATTCTTATGGACATAGTCTTTCATCTGTAATAAAGTATTTTTTCTGTGTTTAGTTGTACATCTGGTCAGTTTCTTTTATTAATGGGCAACATTCAGTGGCCAACTCTAGACAAAAATAATACTATGCTTTTTTTCTTGCAGGATAAAATCACCAATTAATTGGTATAAAATTTTCATGGTGTTTCTTTGATTTTGAGGCACTATTTACCTTTATGATACACTGTCCTGGACTAAAGTGGCCCAGTAATATTTTAATGGAAAAGTATGGCATGTTGACCACCATTTTCTGATTCAGACAGAGTTGGTTTTCAAAGATGAATCTCTGAATGAAAATTAAGATATTGTCATATTTACAGTACCAAGAAAGGAATTTTTATAGGACTTAAAGGTTCCCATGCATCAGCAAGAACTACCTCAGGGAAAAGATGAGTTTCTTGACACCTATTTTGCTTTTGCAGATGCAGACAGAAGTAGTTTTAATTAAACTGTTTACAGTTCTCACATTGGAAATATGTAGCATGCATACAGAGATATTATGTTGATTAAAAAGCGTGCTGAGGCTCCAGGTATTTCCAAGAGCATTGTATCCATTAGAGCTAAATATGAAGACAAGGTTTTATGATAGTAATGATGAGGCAGTCTGTTTCATTAAAGTTAAATTTAGTTACTAAAGGGTATGCTCAGTTACTTAGCATTTGAGGTTAGTATTTTTATTCTTTACACCAGTCTGTGCCATTCTAAACTGCCCAAAGAACTTTGACAGAGGGTTTAGAAATGAAAATGCCTGTCATAACTCTAAATGATAACACTAATCTTGACCAACCATTGAGTCCTTGTATATAGTATGAACCTATTTACTGAGCAAATATATTATCCAATACAATTTCATGACTAGCAATTTATTCCTAAATGAAGCTTCGCTTTCATAGTTGCAGTTTTGGAGATTTGTAACTAAAGTTGGTCTTCATTTGCAGGCCAGATGTTTGGTTCAATGTAAGGATGCTGAAAGCTCTTCAGATTATGGAAGTACCTTTAGTCAAGAGCTGGATCTACATTAATGTCATGGAGGGGCTTACAAAGGGTAAGTAATATTTAATGAGAGTGTCTAGCAGAAATGTGCAACATTTTCCCCATGAATTTATTCGGAGAATAATTTACACAAAATTACCAAAAATCCATTTAGCATTTATTAGACATCTCCTACTCACAAGACACATTTTAAGAGTTATGAAAATGCAGTCTTAAACGAGCACATCAAGCATTATCACATATTTATTGTATTCACACAGATGTAGATTATAGGCTTGCAGGAGAAATTGCTGAAATTCACCAACCTTACACATGCAAGGGAATAAAGATTCATTGGACTCACAAATTTGACTCCTTATCATTTTATTTGAGACAAGCACACCATCAGGTTAAAAGTTAATGGTAACACAAGGTTGATTTATTAAGGACAGAGTATACTGTGGTGATAATTTGGTTGCATGCAAACAGCTCAAGAACACTGTTCAAGAAGTCAGTATAATTGAGTGTTGGGAGTATAGTTTTTAGGGATACTGTAAATAATAATAATAATTTTTGTAATTAGAAAGCACTATACATTTAATTACATTTGCATTCCAGTTAAACTATACTGAATGAGATGATCTAGTTACTGATAGTTATGACATCATTGTTGACTGGTTTTCAGCATATATATTTAGAACGCAACCATGTATTGCTAAGTTGTGCTGTCATGTTCAGGGAAAGACACCTCATATGATTGGCACACAAAGTATCCAGTAATGTCAGACATATTGCATAGCTCTGACTGAAGATCTTTAGCCCAGTATTTGTTGTCCCACAAAATATGTGACTAGTAGAATACCTGGGCCCATATTCTCAAAAACATTTTGAGAATAAAACTTGAAGTCCACAGACTTTGAAGATCTGTAACTTTAATTAGAAGCAAGTTAAAATCTAAAAAATTTATTCATAGGTTACACTTCATGTACATACAGTGCAAGTAATACATCAGATTGGGGGTGGGTTTCAGCTTGAGTTTTGTGCTCAAAAACTTTGATGAATATGTGACCTGGTCTCTAAAATGATTTTGCAATTCCCATTAGTGATACTCACTGTTGGAATGTTCTTAGTAAATTGACTTTTTGTAGTATGTGATTCTTAGAGTCTGCCTAAAAATAAAGGAAAAACCTCTCAAGACTAAAATTCACACAACCAAATTATATGTTTGGTTTTGAGGGGCTTTATTGTTTTACTAAGACTGTTTATTCTTACTTAAGGAAGATATGTGATCAGGTAACCCCTCACATACAAGGTCACCTCTCCTTTGATAGCTTTTGCACCATGAGGTCCAAAACATAGACTATGGCAATTGGTTTCAGCACACATCACATTGTGTATTACATCGCTGCCTTTTGCACATGAATATGGATACATTCTAATATTTCTGTTTATTCAGAATAAAACAAGATTCTTTATTTAAAAAAAGAAAGACAATTATTTAGGGACACAACAACATTGAAACTAAAAGTTTTCATTGTTATATTGTTTATTTAAAGATGCGATTTCGTTGCAAGGTATTGCAAAATATCTGCTCATCCTTGAGCAGACCTTGGAATGCCAGTTCTGTGGTTTTAAGTTCACTATAAACTTTGGAATTTGTATCTGCAAAGTGAAGCTTTTCATGCACCTAATATGCCTTTTGCCATTTTGATTTGCTTTAATTATGTTACATGTACTTAGAGTGTTCTCAGTGTTCAGTTATTCACTTGAAATAAGTTTGCTTAACACATAACCGTGACCACTCTTACATTTGTAGGATTTGCATTCCTTTTAACTTTTTTTTTATTTTATCCATTTTACCCATTTATTTATTTGATTAACATGACAGTGCAATTCAGATCAACATTTAATTGGTTGTAGAAATGCAACCATCACTTTCTGTAAGTAGATCAAAACACAGTAGGCATTTCATTTGTTTCTTATGGAAATGTTTGTGGATATCCCACTGTTTATTAGTAACACTTCTCATCTTTGAATACAAGAGGGAGTATCACATTTATAATGATTACACTGAAACTGAATTAAAAGATAAAACTAAAAAACAAATTTCACTTGACACAACTTATTTAGCTGGCATTCATTTCTTAAAGTATTGCCACATGTAGGCATTACTGACATTTTAATTGATTGTAGACATTTTGTATATAGTTATTTACAGTTGACTAAGATTTTCATGATGAAAATTGAATAAAATATGTCAGATTGTTTTTAAAAATTGTGAATTTCATGATGTTGATAAAAATTTCCAGACACTAACCATGTTTTCAGCTGTAAAACAAGCAATTTATCAAGGTTTCATTTACCAGTTTTGATAGCAATTTTATTCACATTTAACAAACAGTGGCCAATTGGGTGGGAACATTTTCTATGGGGAAATAAAGGGATCCACACCTGCCTCTTTGTTATATATAAGGTATTCTGTGAGTTATCCAGGCATGCTATAGCAAGAGAGCGGCCAGTCAATTTTTTAAAATTGTATCTGTCTTAAATAGGGTTTCGTTGCATCCGTGTGTGTTTTTATGTTGGATTTTCTAATTCTCTGCACAGCTTTAGGCTGTTTAAGATCATTGGCATGTAACATGCTCTAATTAAGTTTATGTATTATTGGGTTCATTTAGTGTGAAATTAACATTTGGAACCAGACATTTTCTTGGTTTCCAGAGTAGAGGGATTTCTTTTTACTGAAATAAAGTTTATTAAATTAAAAAAGAAAAAAATCAGAAGCAGGTGATTTAGGTTTACTGAGGTTTAGGTCTTAAAAGATATCACAGTGATTGAAGATCATCCATTTATTGTTGTCTTCAGTTGAACTCTTAAGTTTTAGATAACTCATAATTTACTGCATTTAAAATGGGAAGGAAGAGAAAACAATTTGAGGTAAACTTCATTTTTTTTTATAGATATAAAGGTAACAGATTTTAAGAAGTCTGTATAAATGTTTAGAAAAAGACCATGTGCATAAAATTAAATCCACAAAATATAAACTCTGGAAACAGATGCAGGGCCCATTTATCCTAGCAGATTGAAGCAAACCTTTGCATTGAACTACCATATTGCTGCACAATTGAACTAACTAATTGACTTGTATCAGAATTTGTAAAGGTGATTACAGTAAAATAGATAGCATGTGAAATGTGAACCATTAAATAGATTGCTTGTGCAGTGTGAACCATTAAATTGAACAGTAGCTGGGTGGGTATAGTAGTGCCTAAACACTGCACAATCATGCTCTTATACCCCCACCCCCACCCCTGTGCTACCATCAGATTTTCATTTTTTCCACTTGGACATTTGCAAAGGAAATTTGCTCTGGATTATGGAGCATCTTGGCATCATCACTGGAATTTGTTTTGTTTTTAAATGGCAAGGTTTTTTTAATAAACAAAACTTAACAACTCCAGTGGTATCATATGAATGGATAACTGTATATTTAATTATGATAGGGATTTAAGAAATTGTTCTTGAATACAGTAACTAACAGTATCTTCAGTAATCATGTTTTTTCAGTTCTTACATATATATTTACATTGTACATGTTTACAGATGAAGAAGATATTAAATAGCGTCATCATCTTCATCATCTCTATCAGTATAAATGTGATGGATAAATTAATAAAGTATCATATTTTTCTGTTAGTGTTCTTGACTTCATTTATCTAATATCTGCAATATCTGTTCCATTTACTTTTCTCGGGATCATTTTTTATTATTTTAAATTTTTCTTTCTTACGTCAATAACTATCATTATATTGATTTATTGAAAATTTGTTCAATATGCTTGGTGACACAAATGAACATTGATATAATAGACAATTAAATAATCAAGCATGACACACTGACACTTGTATTTAAATTTTAGCTCTACTGGTCGTAGACCATGAGACCTTAGGGGATGGCCCCATGTTTCCATCATCTAACATCCATCTGTCCATTAACACAAGTTTATTATCAGTGCTCCTTCTGAACTGCTTGGAGGATTCCCATGAAACTTCCAAGGTCTAGTTGATAAAAAATATAAATGGTGTTGGTCATTCATCCTGTATGGTCATCAGAGCAGCCAGCTTTAAAATCTTACTATTGCTACTTCTTATAAATGGATGGTTATATCAGTATAGTTTTTTATTAAAAGACTTTGATGTCTAGTTGATCCTAATTGAAAATGGTGCCAATCTGACATCCAATATCACCAACATGGCAGCCATCTTGAAAATCTTGTTCTTGCTTGCTTTTCCTCCTGGGTGAAAGTTATTTCAGTATTGGATTTTCACTAGAAGACTTCTTATGAAATCTTGTTGGTACTAGCTGAACATGATGGCAATCTAACATTAAGTATTGCAGCCATCTTCAAAATGCTGTTATTGCTACTGCTCCAGACTTGAAGTCATAGTAACATGGGAATTTCACCAGAAGATTAATTATGATATCTAGTTGGTCCATGATGAAATCTGACCTCAAATATTGCTACCACATTGAACATATTGAAAATCTTGTCATGAATTCTCTTGAATGGATGGTTATATCAACATCATGTTTTCACCAAATGTCTTCAAATGGTATCTAGTTTGTCCTAATGAAAATGGTGCTGATCTTACATCCACTATGGCTGCCAAAATGTCTTATTTGCATATCTTATAACTCAAACCTATGAATGGTTGTTTCAACACTAAACAGTTTAAAATAAGAAATTATCTTTTCTTGAATTTCTAGAAATTCTGTTTAAACAGTAGTATGTCAACCTTTTCAAGAGTCTTGTTATTTTTTCCAATCAATTTTGGGCACAAATTTTATGTTGCTAATATGCTAAAATTAAAGATTTCCTGACAAATAATGGCTCTAAACTATTCATTTACAGTAGTTTAAAATAGCTTTGATTCCTCTTCTAAAAATTTGAGGATGGAAATGTCTTCTTTTTTCTGGAAGTGTCACAAGCCACATTACCTCATTATTTCATGTCTCAGTAGAGAAGAAGATTACCCATTAAACTATTTGTCACAAGGGTGCTGGAGGCAATCAGTATTTTATTATGCTACTTTGCTGCAGTAATAAGCTACAGTGAATTTCTGTATTTAGCTCACCTACACACAAGAGCATGAGAGCATATATGTTACCCCAGGGGGCATAGTTGTTGTCAGTGTAGACATTAACAGATGTACAATTTGTTTTATATCAGTTTCTCAAGCAGTTGCATATTCAGTTATAAAACTTTATATGTATATATTTGCATACATCTTGATGATTACTATACCACAGTACCTAAAGAAGGTCACTGTGTTGTGGTTTTTGTATATTGTAAAATTCAACAAATAATTTAATTATCTAAGTTATGAAATAAAATTAAAGAGGAACTTACAGTATTGTGACTCTAATCCCAAATAATGTTAAAAGTTTTATCACAAATCTAAAAGTAGAGAGTATTGTGAATGAATTCCAATCTTGAATATGCTGATACACCAGTGTTCTTGAATGTTCCAACCGACCAGTAGTCTTGCTATTTCACAATGATATAATCCAGAATGTATTGAATGAACTCACAATAATTCCAAAATAGTGTTTTAGTTCATAAGTCAATTAGGACTTTGTAATTCCAATAAATAATTTAAATAAGTAAATCCTCTCAAATTATAACTGAATACAACTAATATTAATTTCACAAAGACTGATATTAAGATAGGAATGAAGAATTGTTTTCTTCTGCTTTCATATATACAGACTGTCACCTGTCTTGTGACAACTAAATGTCCTGGACCAAGGTTTCCAATGGAATTTTCCATCAAATTCATAAACAAAGCCAGATCTGTTTGCTTAGATTTTAGCAAATAACTTAACAAACATAAGGGAAAAATCAATGTCCTTAACTCTGATCCAACTAAATATGGTACTTACAAATGATCATTATCTTAAAATACCATCTACAGTCATGGACGAAAATGAGCTTTATAATGTTGTTGTTTACAAATGATCATTACAATCTTCAATCATTGATAAAAATTAAAAATACAATATAGATATACAGAATATTATATTTATGTTCAGGTCTGTCTCTGGAACATTATTGGTCCTATAGACATGAAAATAGATACATGCATGTGTCCAATTGATTACAACACAACCATACCAAATCAGATCATTGTGACATACTTCTATGATCCTGTGATCATATACATTCTTTACATTTAGTTCAGCTTCTGGAACGGTTGCTTGTCAGTCATGAGAACTAATATACCAATATACCAAAAGTAGGCCACTGATCAATTTTTATGCCAATGAGATCATGCACAATTTTTAATTTTACATTAGGATTTTGGACACTGTTGTTTTTTCTGTTATGAGAATGAATATTTGCATGCATCCTTAGGAGTACTGTGATATTGAAAACTGGTCACTGTAGCCTACTCCTCATGCTCCATTAATAATATACACCTTTATGTTTTGGATAGTTTCTGTGACACTGTTGCTTTCACAGTTGTACAGCTTACTACATGATTTATTCTTGAGGCATACTACACTTGTTCTCCAAATATGGGTCACCATCAGACTTCATTAATAATATACATATCTGAGTTTCATGAACACTGCTTTTTATAGTTATTAAATTTGATTTTATGTACAACCAACAATACTGAATTGTACAAGAAATGATTTAATACATGCATTGTAAGAAATATAGGATACATGAGTATATGCATTTGTCTCTCTCTCACTAACTCACTCCCTTTGTCTCAAACATGCACTATTCATTATGACTAATATTCTAAAACATCAAATTCACAAGTAAATTAACATCAGTACTTAACGTAAATATTTTAAAAATATTTGTCTCTCTCTGGGGGGGCTACTCATGGGCTAGAATCTGAATGTAAAAGACTTATCCCCAATTAGTGCTAGGCTGATCCCAGCATTACAGTGTACTCTGGGCTGAGCTCAACTCAAGTAGAATTGGTGCTAGGCAGATCCCAGCTCAGTGTAAAAGACTGATTCCCAATTGGTGCTAGGCTGATCCCAGGATTACATTGTAGTCTGGGCTGATCTCAGCTCAAGTAAAATCTGTGCTAGGCTGATCCCAGCATTCCAGTATATTCTGGGCTGATCCCATCTTCAAGTAAATCTATGCTAGGCTGATCCCAGCATTATTGTGTATTCTGGGCTGATCCCAGTGTAATTGGTGCTAGGCTGGCTGATCCCAGCTTTCATGGTCTGTGCCAGGCTGATCCCAGCTCAAGTAAAATCTGTGCTAGGCTGATCCCATCATTCAAATGTATTCTGGGTTGATCCCAGCTCAAGTAGACTATGTGCTAGGCTGATCCCAGCATGCTAATGAATTCTGGGCTGATCCCATCTTAACTAAATTTATGCTAGGCTGATCCCTGCATAAGAGTGTATTCTGGGTTGATCCCAGATTCGTGGAATAGAGCTAGGCTGATCCCAGCATGAAGAAAATATTCTTATATTTTTCCTATTTAAAACTGTAAAAGAAAGGTATTGAATTGGCATGATCTTTGCATTATCAGTATAGCTTATGAGTATCTGATTGGTGAAAAAATATCTTATCCCATGGTAGCCCCATGCACATGAACAACATAAGGGCACAACCCATGATGTATTCATTAATGGGTGGTGACTGGGGTGGTGGTGGGCCAGCACAAATCGGTAAGAAAAGTTTGATGTGAGACTCGAAATCCATTGTCTGTACCTTTGAAAAGCCAGAGAAGTGAAACTCTACATTCATTGTCTGTACATTTGAAAAATCAGAGAAGTGACTAATCACATGGTACTCTGTATGATCATGCAGTGTTACGTAAGATTATCTAAGTTGGTTGGCTCATTGAATTCTGCTGCCAGTGCCAACCAATAGGAATAGTTCTGCTCATGCCCTGCCCCCAGTGATCCTCCAACAAGCCCCATGAAGACAGCAAGTAAGAGGCTAATAATAGTCTCTCGTACAATTCCCTGTCTGCCTCTCAGTTTCAAGGTATATGTACAACACCCCTATCCCAGTGTTAGCCACTCGGACTAAGCCTTATAATTTGACATTACATCATCTTACCACACCACTAATTCCTCCCTCAATGGTCATTATCTGACAAACCCCATTGCAACACTGGCAATGTGTACCTATAACAACTCAAGATCATCAAGTTGTGCACAAACTTAAATTTAATAAATTATCATATCTGCAGGCATCCTGAAAAGTAATACAAAACAGTATCAAAAGTTGGTAACTGGAACGTACTTGTTTACCACTTCAAGAATTTTGTACACCTTTGATATTTAGTGTTTCATGGACCTTTCTGTTTATGTAGTCTTCAAACTGGATTTGAGCATGTGTCCTGAGAAGCGCTGCATCACCATATCAAAGAAGTATATTGTGTCTGAATAAATATGTGAAAGCAAGCTACTGACAACTTCTTTCATTGTTTTAGTACATTTTAGCACCATATTGTCTATAATTATTGTATTCACCTTGTAACTATTATTTTTACTTGTGAACAAAATAATTTTGGTAAAAATTACTATCCCTGTACTGTTTTGTGGGGACATTGTGATACCTCCATCAGTCTGTCCATAACTCAGTCTCCTCCAGAACTATTAAGTGGAAATTAACCAAACTTGGTATGTAGATTACCCATGCATGAGGTGTATGATTTCTGGGGGTTGCACATATGCATGTATACATGCAAACACACACAAATCCCTGCTCCCAAGGATGAATTCATAAGTCAGATATGCAAAATTTACAGTGACATTCATATGCCCTGACACAAATGTCAAGGGAGCATATAATACTACCCTTCTCCATCTATATGAATTCCTCCATCTCTTGGTAAAGTTTATGCATTTAGGTCAGTTCTTAGGCATTGTTGGCCCCAGAGTCATGCAGTATGGTGTTTAGATGCATCTTAGTGAGTGAAACACTTTCATACAAAAAGTAGGTAACTTTGACATAAATTTCATGCATCAGTGACTTTGGGTAAGTTTTCCTTTTAGGTCAATTTATTTGACATCGTTTGCCAGTGTGATGCAACTTGATATGTATAGGTCATGGTAAGTTTAAAACAATTGTATTAAATCTTAGGTCATTGTGATTTAAATTTTTAAGCTTAAGTGACTTTGGTTAAGTTTTGTAATGGGGTTAGTTTCTCAGCATTATTGGTCAGTGTCATACAGTTATGTATGTAGATGCATCTGGTTGAATACAACACTGTTGTACCAAAAGCAACTCACTGTAACCTAAATTTCACTTTTCAATGACTGAGTTTAGTTTTATGTTTTAAGAAACAGTTTCTTATGTACATTTAATTGCAGAGTTACACATTTCTGGTTGAATGTTATTTTAACAAATATTTGGGATATAGTTGGAGGTGTGGAGGAGGGAAAACATGTAATAAAAGGCATAAGAATTTGCCATGACAGTTGCTCTAGTTTTAGTTTTGAACTCATTCTTAAAGTTGCTATTATTAATGTTCACCTTCTTAAATATTAATTTTTGAGTATTTGCAACTTTTCATTTCCTTAAATACAAACATTTGCAAAGCTTTTAATAAGGTAAATTAACTTTGTAAAAATAATTTTTTCATCAAAGAAATCCAGATTCATTTGTTATTGTGTTATTGTGATATTTTTTTTCATGCCTTGTTTTTTTTTTTTTTACAGCATTAGTTGATCCTGGAAGGATTGAGGTTCCCATAGCAACCGTTGGAGCCATATTGGCAGACAGACCAGGGTATTCTAGACAGAAAAATCCTCTTGGTACATTACATTTCTCTTTAAATTGGGCATTTTTTATATAGCGCATATCTGTAATATTCTGGCAACATATTCAAAATATTCTAAGAGAGATCTTTCATATAGTTAGGCATCAAATGCAATGTAATGTTCCACTGGCCTATTGATTTGCCTGTTAAATTACAGCTTTCATATAGTTGTAGTTAGGTATCAATACAATGTAATGTTCCATTGGCCTATTGATTTGCCAGTTAAATTACAGCTTTCATACTTCTGCAAGTGAAAAACATTAGTCAGAACATACAGAATTATTAAGTAATAGTAACTCTCCCAAACATAAAATGCAATGGCTTTATTGGAGACACTACTATAAATATATGCTCTGGGAATTGCAAAGGTCACCAGAACATTAACTTTTATCAGTACCTTTCAGATGTCCATTATTTTGGAGACACATATTGAAGGAAACAGAACCTAAGCACCAAGAGAAAACCATTGATCTTGATTCAGAATAATTATTTTGCACTAGTTTAAGAACATATTTCAACAACCTAAACTTACTGTTATCAGTGACCAATTCGAAAGTGTCAGGTGGTTGATTTTGTACTGCTAGTGAATGGCAAGACATAGAGCATGTTTGCAGTGGTTACACCAGTTGCATCAACCTTAAGGTTCTGTGCTAAATTTTTTAATGTCATATGTCTTCTCCATTAATTGCTGTATTTAAAAGGAACTTAGATATAATATTTCGGTGTGCTAAAGTTTGTCCCCTGATATTACTAAGTTTCCTTTCTTGCCTGCTCATGCACAAAATGACATGATTGGTTCACCACATGCTTTTAAATATGAATTCTTATGCTAGATATATGTGTGTATATGTAATTAGCAATTTTAGTTATCGGAGGTGCAGTTAAACACTGACTTTGGAACAGAACCATTAAAGTTGCAAGGGTGGAGAAGTTGCTGTTACACTCAGACTTGTTACTCCCAGTTTCTTCTGTTCATTGATACAAAGCTGTAGTTATCAATAGACTTTCCAGTTTGTGTAGGTGTTCTTTCATTTATTCTTTCTTCTGTCTCATAAGAACATGACTCAGCTGTTGGGGATCCAACTTCTTCTGTGAAATTGAATGGTCTACTTCTAAACTTGACTTAGGCAGGGACTAGCAGTTTGGTAATAGATTACATAGTTTGTTACGAGTCTAGGCTCTTACAAAAAGTAACAGAAAAGAGTGAAGACAACAAGCTTTGTAAAATTAACAAATAATTTATTTGCCTAGAATACCAAGTGAAAAATGAGAATAAAGAATTTACGGTTTTACAAATCAAATCCAAAAAAAATCCAAGAATTAAAAATAGAAGTCCTAGTAATAAAAAGTCCTGAATGAAACTGAGTTCGAATCCCGATGAAATCCAAAATGGAAGACGATCACATCTGTTGTAACCTTTAGAGTGTAGATGTGTCAACAGTTTCTTGTTGAATCACGGAAAGTATTATTCCAGTTTTTAATTCCTTATAAATTCCAGTGAATGTCTTTGTCTAAGAATTTTGTAGGAGCACTTATGTATTTCCAGGGAAAAGAATCACTTGAAATTCAATAAAAAAAAATTTCAACTCAAACTGGTTTCAACATAACAACTTAACATGTCAATTGTTTAGAGCCCGACTGCCTTATCTCTATCAAGACAATAGTTATACACTAATTTAAGACACAAAACAGATTCCCGGATGAGGGTCATTCTTCTAGAAAAAGTAGAAGTTTGTAACAATAAAACATGTTTCATATCACATACTCCAGGTATGGCCTTGACTTAACTTAATGATTCTTACTCTGAGAAAAGTTGTTTACCAAACTGTCACTGTCTCAGAAACAAGGTCAAAAACTAGATACAGTGTTTCTGTTATTAGGTGTTTATCAGTGAAATAAAAAAACCCCAAAAACAGTCAGGTCAAACAGAACTAAACTCAATTCTGGACAATATCAAATCCAGTAAACAAAGTTACATTACAATAGCTTGTAATGGAATAAAAAAATTGAAACTAACAAACAAACAATTAAATTAAATATACATAACAAGTTCTACTTATGGAAAAGTATAATATGTAGTAAAGAACCATATATTAGTTTCAGCTGAAACAATTATTTATTGAGTCTGAACAGTAGTGTCTTCTAGTTCATAAAAATGAGGTTTGTTGGACCTGTCCAATATGTATAATGATTTCTGAAAGTCGGGTTTGTACAGAGTCTAGTTTAGTTTTCCTACTCTAGTGTATTCCTTTTATAAGATCACAGTTTAAATTTGAATATCAAATTTTCACTACCTTGTGATGATAACAGTTCAGTCCAACCTATTGTATCAATGATAAACATTTTAAATAACTTTCATTTTAATAATCGATTAAACATTTTATTGAAATGGCACATGTAATGAGGTTGAATGATGTATTTTAAAAACAAGTGCATCGATTTTGATTGTTACATAAAATTGTCCATGAGTGCACGAGTGCATGATTGTGTACATACACCTGTACTTGAAGAAGTTATTTACTTGAACTAGATTCTTCAATGTTCATTGATTAAACTTTAGACAGCTATAGACTGTCCTGATGTACAAATATTTATCTTTCCAGCACAAGGTGTGATAACAGTTCTCATCAAATGTACTCCAGCAAGTGAGCCAGGTCAGTTCAGATGGCAAACATAGATTTACTGAGAAGTGGGATAGCTTTGTGCTAATGGGCAGTTTTGAGTACCATTTTGCAAGGATCTTTGCCACAGCTCAGCTTGTTCAGTCTGTTGTTTTTGGGCAAAAATGGCTATTAACAGCTAAATGATACTTGTTGGAAATGAAAGGCATTGTTAAGTATAGCTGTAAACGGGACAGATATCTAATTCAGTTCCATTGCATTATAATTGTGATGGATGTGAAAAATTTCTATATTTTCATTGTCAGAACAGCAACATATGCTTTTATTCTCTTCATGAAGCAACATATGCTTTTATTCTCTTCATGATCTATCTAAGAGTAAACTTTTAAAACGATGAAAATTATATGCTGCAGGGCTCTTATTTTTAGAAAAATTCTTCGATAGGCAGATACCATCAATATTCGGCCAGCTAGAGATCTCTCCATTTACATTTGGAAGTACCTCTGCAATGAAAAGGTTTTTTAGGTTCAAACCTACTAATTGCATATAATACCCATACATGAGGTTCTTCTAAAAAAAATTATACTTATTTTTTCCGCTATTTTCTTTATTTGGTGACATTAATTATTATAATTATAGTATTTAATATTATCACATTAGGTTCATAAAATAATTTGCTGACCTGTGACCTAAAATCAGAGCATACTATCAGAGTAATAATTTATGACCAACAGTATTTTTCCTTGAAAGGTCCTTCAAAAGAATAACTGTCGCACTGTCATTGTTTTGAAGATATCTAGGAATTTGGTTCACTTTGGAAACCAACTGTAATGATCAGTTGATAAAAATTTCTGAAAAAGAATAACATAATCACTCCCAGAAATTGACTGATGTATGCATAAAGAAGTAATTTGGTTCCCTTGTTAATATATAGGGTATATTCTAACTGAAAGGAATTAAGATGCACATTGCATCAGGACTTTAACAAAGGGAGGTAACCTTGGATCATTGCATAAACTTCTATTCAATGAATAAATAGGATATAAAGATTTGTGTTTTTTAAGAAATTGCTCACAACATGCTTCAGCATGCTTTCATAAAATTGGTTGTATTTTCCTTTAGAGAGTGATGCCTGGCAAGTGTTTATATGATCGATGTGATTGTACAATAATTGCTTTGGATAAAGGAAGTAAATCTTGGAGTCCACTGCTTGTTCTTCACAGACTGCAGTTTTCACAGTCTTTATTAAACTGAGCAGTCCCTTTTGATGTTGTTGGCTGTAGGTCATAAAATAATTAGTTGCTAATGACAAAGCTTGTATATACTGTATTGCTAATGACAAAGCTTGTATATACTGTATTTTTTTATGACAAGTCCATGGTGTTTATCAAGATAATTTTTTCACTATACAGAGATACTCTTAAATAGGTAACCAGTTTGTGACATTTTACAACATTAATAAAATGGACAAATATGCACTTTTTTATATGCCTGCCATAAGTATTGTGTTATGTTATCCATTCATCCATCTCTATATATTTCCTATTTTGTTTCTGCACAATAGCTTGAGTTCTCCACCATCAGCTGTTATCAGACTTAGCATATAACTTGCATTTGGGACACGAAAGAAACCTCTCAGTTTCAGTTTCCAAAGTCATAGCTCAAGGTTAGAGGGATTAAGGCTGTCATGTTTATAAAATAAATTTCTAAAAACTGCAAGAACTGTCAGTTTGTGGCAGATGTGAGTTGTTTTCATTAGGGATACTGAAAGGAAAAGTCAAGTCTTGTTAATAGAGTACAAAAGTAAGTATTTTTGACAATTATACAGATTGCTTGATAAACTATTTACCTGTTTACCTAAGCTTCCTCTCACACTTTGACAGAACAATCACTACATGTATCTAGAACCTTAAAGCAAGATGTATTTTGGAATATGGACTGACATGTTCTAATACCCTAAAGATTCCATAAAAGACAGTTATGGTCAAAATTAAAGCAAGAATCAAATGTACCCATCCAGATCCAGCTGAGTTGAATCTGCCCTGGTACATACATTTTTTTGCCTACACATCCAGTTTATGTAGACTGACAGTTAACAGGGGCTCTGGGTACTTGAGTGGATTAAGGTACTCGCTTTCACAGATCACTGACATCTCACCTTTTGCCCATCAGATCTTCGTCATTGGACCAGTGTTTGTCAGGTGACCAGACAATGGGTGCTGGTAAAAAAAATCAGCCACTGGTCACTGGGGTTCAAAAACTGGACAGTGATCACCAGGGTTTCATTATTGGTCTGGGACTTTGGATTGGATCAATAATGCCCCATCCCACCCACCCCAATTCATATCTTGCCATTTAATCCAGATGGAGATAGGGAGTCAATTTGTACTTGCAAGATTAGGGATGAAAGGAAAGGAAATCCTCTTCTCCCAGCAATGGCTCTCTGGGTGGCTCTCCATTGGTGTGACAGACAATGGACCTGTTCTGCCCCCTCCTGCCACTCACCCCTAGATGATCTAGAAGGGATCAGTGATCCCATTTGCCTAGGAGACTCACTAGCAGGGTTAGTCCCATCACCTCCCATGAGAGGCTTTGGCATGAGAACAACCACATTTTGACATCTTTCTGAAGAGAGATACTAGAAGGGACAGTTCTTTCTCGCCTTGTGAGCAGACTCAAGACGATGTCATTTCCATCATGGTGGACTCAGATGCTTTCGCAGAGGAATTGGTGGCAATGTTCCCTTCTCTTTTGTTGCAGTTCCCAGCAGAGGAAGTTTGGATGTTTGATAAGGTGGTGTCCTGAGATCTTCTGTTGCTTCCACACTGTTAAGGTCCAGGTTCTTACGCAGAACTTTTCCTGGGAACAAGAGTTCACAAGGCAGTAGAAGAGGTGGTCTGTCCCTTCAGTACTTCAGTTGCCAGTTTCTACTTCCAGTTATTGAGTTCATTCACCATTGTGATACCCCAAGGGCTTGAGCATCACAGATGGGAATACTGGCTGGGGTTTGGGCTCTCCTCCTGGTTAATAGAGTCTATAGAACTTAAGGCCTGTGGCCTCCTTAAGACTTTTGAAGGAGGAGTTGTTATCTCCATTGACTGGAGGCTGTAGTGAAGGCATCACATCATGAACTCTCCAGTGGTGCTCTCTGAGGAGTTTCATCACCTCCACAGAGATGCCACATTAGAGACTTATAATGTTTTGCTGTTCCACACGAAGAACCTTTAAAGTCTGCACCTCTTGAGGCAGAGATGCCTATTGGAAGCCTCATCCACTCCTTGGCATCACATGATTTAACTGACAAATGAGATGGGTCCCTAGCAATAACTCTAGGCCATTTGAAACAGACAGAGATGCAAAGCCTCCCTGACCACTGTATGGGTCTTTTTTCCAAGTTCTTTAAGCAGGTTAAACCTAAACAGTCTCACAAGCAGCCTCAGTTAAAAGCTCCCTCTCACCTGTCATTCACTTTACTGGATGGTCGGAAAGATAAAAGGAGAAAGTCTTCTGCCTCTTCCCCATTCCCCAAGGAGGGAGGGGGTCTGCCCTAGGGAGTTATGCCCTCTTCAGCACTGTCTTCCTCTTACCAGTATCTCAGTCAGGGACATAGGCCATGTTCAAGTCTATTCCACCTTAAAGGATAGCTACCAGTATAATTTTCCAAGAATAACCTCCCCTATCATGTACCCTAAACTTGTATCACTAATCCAAACTGGCTGAATTAAGGGAAGAGGTAGACATCTTTCTGTGGAAGGCCATAGTCAAGAGGGTGGAAAATGACCATGCTTCAGCCTTCTCTTTTCTGAACTTTCTAGTGTTGAAGAAAGGCAATGTGTTTCATCTTATAATTGACCTTTCTGACATAAACAGATTTGTTAAGTACGATCACTTCAAGATGGAGACTACCACCTCAGTAAGGAAAATGCCATAAGGCCCTGTAGCTGGATGGTCACCATCAATCTTCAGGTTGCATACTTTCCAGACAGAAAATACCTCTTGTTTAGTCTCAAACAGATGGTATATCAAATCTGAGCTCTTACATTTGGCCTTGTTTCAACCACTAGAGCCTTTATGAAGGTCAGGGGGCTAGTTGCAGGTTGTTAGAGATATGCATGCTCTAGTATTTAGCATAATTTTGAAACAATATTTTTATGTGTATTAATGTGCCATGGGTGGTTCACAATTTGATGTCCCACCTAGTCATATTATCCTGACACCAAGCCAACAAGTCCTAACATCAACCTCTTAATACTGAGCACCTAGTGACGAAGCTGTTAGTACCATTTTTATAAGTCTTTGGTATGACTCGGCCATGGGTTGAACCCCTGCCCTCCTGCATCTGAGGCAGACACTCTAACCACTAGGCCACCAGAGCAGTATATATATATATATATATATATATATATATATATATATATATATATATATATATATATGTAATTTATGTTGTGTGATTATTTGTTATAGTTATAACCCTATGATCTTAAACTAAGCAACAGAAAGTAGCGAAGTTTTTTAAAACTTAACCAGTAATTTAATTCTCTAAATTATAAATTGAAATTTTAAGAGGAACTTACAGTAATATGCATTAAATCCAAAATGATCCTAGAAAGTTCTACACAAGTCCAAGAGAATCAAGTGATCTGAATGAGTTCCAGGTCCTCAAATGTGCTGATATACCAACCGTCTTGATGTATCACAATGGCATTGTCCAGAGTCCTTTGAATAAATTCACAATAATCCCAGAATGGTATTTTAGTCCAGAGCACTTTGTAATTCCAATCAATAAGCCAAACAAATGGTTCCTCTCAAATTGTATCTAAACAGATTATCAAACACACCTGCAGAATGATATAAAAACAAAAGAGCATAGGAAATAATGAATTAACTGATCAACTTTTCTTCTTATATACACCCATGTGTCTCTAGATTGCAATATTTTCCTACTCGATCCATGTTGCAGTACTTCCTAAGTGACTTATGTCACGGTACCTCATGTTGCAATAGAACCCACCTGACTGAACCATCCAAGGAGAAATCACCCCAAACTTGTAAACAGGTTCATTATTACAATTGATTTAAAACTTGTCAAAATCTATTTATAGCTCATGTGCATGTTATAGGCATGCACCAAAAGTAAAAACACAACATAGATATGCATAACAGTTATGTATATTTAATATGTATTGTGTAATTGACCTGTGTCCATAATTGAAGGTGTGGTTTGGGTCTACTATTTTTTATAAAAAAACGTATTCACACGGATAATTTTTGTCTATGATTGTAGACTATATATTAAAATTATTATTCTTTGGAGGGAAACATATTTACTTGGATCTGAATTCAGGACATTGGTATTCCCATGGAAAAAAACATGGTCTACCTGCTCTTTCCCAAGTAGCTTGCTAAAATTGAAGTAAAGAGACTGGACGTTGTTTACAAATTTGATGAAAAATTCCATTAAGATGATAGTATTTTCAGAATTTGATTATTGTGACATAGATTGAGAGGTATATACAGTTGTTTATATCAGAATTAATCATTCCTACTTTAGCATCTGACCAGTGGAATCAGTCTTTTAGTTGTGTTCAGTTTTAATTTGAGACGATTTGTTTATTTAAATTATTCACTGGAATTGAAAGTGTTCATTTATTTAGGACATTTTGGATTATATCATTATGATACATCAAGACAGTTGGTACACTAGCACAGTTGAGACTACTAGCATAGCATCATATTCAGATTGGAATTCATTTGGAACACCACTGGAATTTATTCAGAATGCTCTATACTTTTGGACTTGTGATAGGACTTTTGTGGATTTATCCACAATACTGTAAGTTCTTTTTAAATTTTCACTTTGTATTCGTGGGAAATAAATTATTTGTTGAATTTTACAAAACTTGTTTTTTTCTCTTTTCAGTTAGTTAGTTTAAGACCATAGAGTAATATATATATATATATATATATGTATATATATACAGTCCTACCCACTTATATCGACATCACTTATGTCGACAAGCCGCCTATTTCGACAAAAAAGCAAAGTCCCGGTCCCTTGGTCTACTATTACTACCAAAATT